>JAHBCN010001333.1:121367-219792 GCA_019359885.1 Listronotus oregonensis | reverse complement strand
CCATTTATAATTTTTTTTACGAAGAGTTAAAACGAGTATGCTGTGGTCTTCTTCACGCACACACTCGAATTAATGGAATCTTCGATGAAAACAGCTCTTAAGCGTCTGCTTAACAAGAGCCACCGGGGTTTGGGGCCTGATCTGGCCGCGCCTTTCCCCATGTTCGGCAAAAATGCCACGCACGGGATATCAGGCATTGCTGGCGATGCCGGTCAGTTCCGCTTTGGCGGGCTCGAATTCAATAAAGATCTGCTGCTGTGGATCAATGATGCGCTGATGGCGCTGTTCTTCCTCCTGATTGGTTTAAAAGTGAAGGGAACTGGCCGGCCGCTGAACAGCCAAAACGGGCGATTTCCCCGATCGCCGCGTTGGGGGGATCGGCCCCCGGCCTGTTTTTCCCCCCTTTTTTTCAAACGACCACGGCGACCCGGCTGGGCGATCCCCACCGCCACGGACATTGCCTTTGCGCTGGGTATTCTCGCGCTGCTGGGGAGTCGGGTGCCGGTACAGTTAAAAATGTTCCTGATGGCGCTGGCGGTCATTGACGATCTCGGGGCGATCGTGATTATCGCTTTCTTCTACAAAGACCTTCGCTGCCCCCCTGGGTATTTTGCTGCTGCATTGGGCGCGGCACCTTTTTGTGGGCGTGCGAAAACTTCTTATCTGCTTTGGGATGGTGCTGTGGATTGCGGTGTTGAAATCTGGCGTTCCCCCCGCTGGGGGGTGATTTTTTCCGCAAGAAAAGGAGGGGTTTCACCGTCGTCTTTTCGCACGGTTACCCCCCGGGCCCCCGGGGAAAATTTGCCCTTTTGCCGCAACCCCGGGGTCCCCTAGGGCGTGTCGCTTAACGGTCTGTTTTCCGCCGTACCGGGGGGGGTTTTTCTTGGCTTTTATCGGCAACCTTGGGAACCTTATTGCTGGCTGTCTGGCGAAAATTGCCGCTCTGCCGGAGCGGACTAAAATGGTCGATATTGCCGCCGTCGGCGTGCTGTGTGGGATCGGTTTTAATTCGTTTTTATCGCTTCCTGGCCCATCGCCCAGCATGAAGAGATGTTCCTGGCGAAAACTGGGATCCTCACCGGCTCGGTGGTTTCCGCCGTGGTGGGCTACCTGCTGCTGCGGATTAAGCTGAAGTCGTGTACCGCGGGGGATAACATGTCGCAGATGAACTTTAACCACCTCTATTACTTCTGGCAGGTTTGTAAAACCGGCTCGGTGGTGCTGCTGAGGTGCTTAACCTCACGCCGCAAACCATAACCGGTCAACTGAAGGCGCTGGAAGAGCGCCTGCAGGGGCGTCTGTTCAAGCGGCAGGGAAGGGGACTGGTCCCCTCAGAGCTGGGACAGCTGGTTTTCCTGCGACCGTGTTTCCCTCGCCGGAAATTGGATATCGTTAACTATCGCAAGGAAGCCAGCCTGTTATTTGACGTTGGCGTGGCCGATGCGCTATCCAAAAAGCTGGTCAGTCAGATCCTGGCCACCGCCGTACAGGAAGCGGAACCTATCCATTTACGCTGCTTTGAATCCACCCATGAGTTGCTGCTGGAGCAGCTCAGTGAGCACAAACTGGACATGATCCTCTCCGACTGCCCGGTGGACTCTTCGCAGCAGGCGGGGTTGTTTTCTAAGTTGGGGAATGCGGCGTTGTTTCGGTCCCACGATCCTCCCGAGGCGCTTTCCCCCTGACCGCGCTATTTCTGGTCCCCGGAGGGTTCAATGTTGGGGCGCAGGCTGCTGAACTGGTTTCAGTCACAGAATCTGGACGTTACCATTCTCGGTGAATTCGATGATGCGGCGCTGATGAAGGCATTTGGTGCGGCAAATCGGGCCATTTTTGTGGCACCAACGCTGTGTAAGGAGAGCTATTATGCAAAGGGGATTGTTGAACTGGGCCGGCCAGAAGCGGTGGTGGAAGAGTACCACGTGATTTTTGCTGAACGGATGATCCAGCATCCGGCGGTGCAGCGGATCTGCAATAAGGATTTCAGCGCGCTGTTTGCCGTTTAGCGGACATAAAAAAACCGCCGTAAGGCGGTCTTTTTAACGCGGATTAACAAGCCGGCATTACGCCAGGTTGCTGATCTGTGCAGCCAGGTTTGCTTTATGACGAGCAGCCTTGTTTTTGTGGATCAGGCCTTTAGCTGCCTGGCGGTCCACGATAGGTTGCATTTCATTGAATGCAGCCTGTGCAGCTGCTTTATCGCCAGTAGCGATAGCTGCGTATACTTTCTTAACAAAGGTACGCATCATTGAACGACGGCTAGCGTTGTGCTTACGACGCTTCTCAGACGTTACGGCGCGTTTCTTAGCTGATTTGATATTAGCCAAGGTCCAACTCCCAAATAGTTCTATGAGGACAATTCAAAGGCCGAGGAATATGCCCTTTTCGCCTTCGGTTGTCAATGGATTTGTGCAAATAAGCGCCGATGAAACATTGGCACTTGGTTACGTTTCGATGGCGCAAGATTCTACCAGCATAAGCCTGGCGAATACAGCTTATTCACAAGAAAAAATATAATCCCATGGCCAGCGAGTACCATACAGAATGAAATGGCAGTAAGAAAGCGCGAAAGCCCGCAATCGCGGGTTAACCTTCATCGCTGTACAAGGTATAATCCGCCGATTTCCACAAATTTGAGCCAGCCATGAAGTTTATCCGCGGTATACATAACCTGAGAGAGCAGCATCGCGGCTGCGTACTGGCTATCGGTAATTTCGATGGCGTACACCGCGGTCACCAGGCGCTGCTGGCGCGCCTGTGCGAAGAAGGGCGACAGCGCAATCTGCCGGTGATGGTGATGCTGTTTGAACCCCAGCCGCTGGAGCTGTTCGCGGCTGACGGTGCCCCGGCGCGGCTGACCCGCCTGCGTGAAAAAGTGCGTTACCTTGAGCAGGCCGGTATTGATAACGTACTGTGCGTGCGTTTCGATCGGCGTTTTGCCGCCCACACGGCGCAAAGTTTTATTGCCGATCTGCTGGTCGATAAGCTGGGCGTGCAGTTCCTTGTCGTCGGCGATGATTTCCGCTTTGGCGCTGGTCGCCAGGGCGATTTCCTGTTATTACAGAAGGCTGGCGTCGAATACGGTTTCGACGTCATCAGTACCCAGACATTTTGCGATAATGGCAAACGCATCAGCAGCACGGCGGTACGCCAGGCGCTGGCAGACGACGATCTGGCGCTGGCCGCCGTTTTGCTGGGGCATCCCTTCAGCATTTCTGGTCGCGTGGTCCACGGCGATGCGCTGGGCCGGACGATTGGTTTCCCCACCGCTAACCTGCCGCTGCGTCGTACCGTTTCCCCGGTAAAAGGGGTGTATGCCGTTGAGGTATTGGGCCTTGGAGATCGTCCACTGCCGGGTGTCGCCAATATTGGCACCCGACCCACCGTTGCCGGACTGCGTCAGCAGCTGGAAGTGCATCTGCTGGATGTCGCTATCGACCTGTACGGGCGCCATATTGATGTGGTGCTGCGTAAAAAAATTCGCAACGAGCAGCGCTTTGCCTCGCTCGATGCACTGAAAGAGCAAATTGCTAAAGATGTGGTGACTGCCCGCGACTTTTTCGGGCTGAAGACACCGGTTTAAACAGAACTGAAGCGAAATACGGAATCGAGAATCTGATGAGTGACTATAAATCAACCCTGAATTTGCCGGAAACGGGGTTCCCGATGCGTGGCGATCTGGCCAAACGCGAACCGGGAATGCTGCAACGTTGGTATGATGACAAACTGTACGGCATCATCCGCGAAGCCAAAAAAGGGAAAAAAACCTTTATCCTTCATGATGGCCCTCCTTATGCGAACGGCAGCATTCATATTGGTCACTCAGTTAACAAGATTCTGAAAGACATTATCGTTAAGTCGAAAGGCATGGCGGGTTACGACTCGCCGTACGTACCGGGCTGGGACTGCCACGGTCTGCCTATCGAGCACAAAGTTGAGCAGATGATCGGCAAGCCGGGCGAGAAAGTGACCCCGGCTGAATTCCGTGCTGCCTGCCGTAAATACGCAGCAGAGCAGGTTGAAGGACAGAAAGCTGACTTCATCCGCCTGGGCGTGCTGGGCGACTGGGATCGTCCGTACCTGACGATGAACTTCAAAACCGAAGCCAACATCATCCGCGCGCTGGGTAAAATCATCGGTAACGGCCACCTGCACAAAGGCGCTAAGCCGGTGCACTGGTGCCTGGACTGCCGCTCTGCGCTGGCGGAAGCCGAAGTTGAGTATTACGACAAAACCTCTCCATCCATTGACGTGATGTTTAACGCGCTGGATGCCGATGCCGTGCGCGCGAAGTTTGGCGTTGCCGCTTCAGAAGGCCCGGTTTCGCTGGTTATCTGGACCACCACCCCGTGGACCATGCCGGCCAACCGCGGTATCTCACTGCATCCGGAATTTGAGTATCAGCTCCTGCAGATCGAAGGCCGCAGCCTGATCCTGGCGAAAGAGCTGGTAGAAAGCGTGATGAAACGCGCGGGTGTGGCCGAGTGGACCGTGCTGGGCGAATGCAAGGGTGAGGCGCTGGAGCTTCAGCTGTTCCAGCATCCGTTCCTGGAGCAGATCCAGTCGAAAGTCGTGCTGGGTGAGCACGTTACGCTGGAAGCCGGTACTGGTGCTGTGCATACCGCACCGGGCCACGGCCCGGATGACTATGTTATCGGTCAGAAATACGGTCTGGAAACCGCTAACCCGGTTGGTCCGGACGGCAGCTATCTGCCGGGTACCTACCCGACGCTGGACGGTGTTAACGTCTTTAAAGCCAACGATATGATCGCCGAGCTGCTGAAAGAGAAGGGCGCACTGCTGCACGTTGAAAAACTGCACCACAGCTACCCGCACTGCTGGCGTCACAAAACGCCGATTATCTTCCGTGCGACCCCGCAGTGGTTTATCAGCATGGATCAGAAAGGCCTGCGTGCGCAGTCGCTGAAAGAGATCAAAGGCGTGCAGTGGATCCCGGACTGGGGCCAGGCGCGTATCGAAGCGATGGTGGCGAACCGTCCTGACTGGTGTATCTCACGCCAGCGTACCTGGGGCGTGCCGATGGCGCTGTTCGTGCATAAAGACACCGAGCAGCTGCATCCGGACAGCCTGGCGCTGATGGAAAAAGTCGCGCTGCGCGTAGAGGAAGAAGGTATCCAGGCGTGGTGGGATCTTGACCCGCGTGACCTGATGGGTGATGACGCCGACAACTATGTGAAAGTGCCGGATACGCTGGACGTATGGTTTGACTCCGGCTCCACCAGCTACTCCGTTGTGGATGCGCGTCCTGAGTTCGGCGGCCATGCTCCGGATATGTATCTGGAAGGTTCTGACCAGCATCGCGGCTGGTTTATGTCTTCGCTGATGATTTCGACGGCGATGAAGGGCAAAGCGCCTTATCGTCAGGTACTGACCCACGGTTTCACCGTTGACGGTCAGGGCCGTAAGATGTCCAAATCGCTGGGCAACACCGTTTCGCCGCAGGACGTGATGAACAAGCTGGGCGCGGATATTCTGCGTCTGTGGGTGGCTTCTACCGACTACTCCGGTGAAATCGCGGTATCCGACGAAATCCTTAAGCGCTCTGCCGACAGCTATCGCCGCATTCGTAACACCGCGCGCTTCCTGCTGGCCAACCTGGCGGGCTTTAACCCGGAAACCGATCTGGTGAAGCCGGAAGAGATGGTGGTTGTCGATCGCTGGGCAGTAGGCCGTGCGCTGGCAGCACAGAACGATATCGTTGCCTCTTACGAAGCCTACGACTTCCACGAAGTGGTTCAGCGCCTGATGCAGTTCTGCTCGGTGGAAATGGGTTCCTTCTACCTCGACATCATCAAAGACCGTCAGTACACCGCGAAGGCCGATGGCCTGGCGCGCCGCAGCTGCCAGACCGCGCTGTGGTACATCGCCGAGGCACTGGTGCGCTGGATGGCACCGATCATGTCGTTTACCGCCGATGAAATCTGGGG
Organism: Listronotus oregonensis; assembly: GCA_019359885.1. Lineage (NCBI taxonomy): Eukaryota > Metazoa > Arthropoda > Insecta > Coleoptera > Curculionidae > Listronotus > Listronotus oregonensis. The sequence goes on along the minus strand of JAHBCN010001333.1, from coordinate 213,844 downwards.
CTACCTGCCGGGCAAACGCAGCCAGTACGTGTTTACCGAAGAGTGGTTCGATGGCCTGTTCGGCCTGGCGGCGGATGAGTCCATGAACGACGCCTACTGGGCGGATCTGCTGAAAGTGCGTACTGAAGTCAACAAGGTGCTTGAGCAGGCGCGTGCCGACAAGCGCATTGGTGGCTCTCTGGAAGCGAGCGTCACGCTGTATGCCGATGCTGAGCTGGCCGTGAAGCTGAACAGCCTGGGTGAAGAGCTGCGCTTTGTGCTGCTGACCTCCGGTGCTGCGGTGGCGGATTACGCGCAGGCGACCGACGACGCGCAGCAGAGCGAGGTCATCAAAGGCCTGAAGATCGCTCTGCACAAAGCAGAAGGTGAGAAGTGCCCGCGCTGCTGGCATTACACCACCGATATCGGCCAGAACGCTGCGCATGCAGACGTCTGTGGCCGCTGTGCCACTAACGTCGCGGGCAGCGGCGAACTGCGTAAGTTTGCATAATGAGCCGCCCCGTTCTTTCTACCGGATTGCGCTGGCTGTGGCTGGTGCTGGTGGTGATTGGCATCGATTTCGCCAGTAAACAGTGGATTATGAATACACTGATGCTGCACGAGTCGATGCCAGTGATGCCATTTTTTAACTTCTTTTATGCTCACAACTACGGCGCGGCGTTCAGCTTCCTCGCCGATAAAGGTGGCTGGCAGCGCTGGTTCTTCGCCGGCATTGCCATCGCTATTGTCGTAGTGCTGCTGGTGATGATGTACCGTAGCCCGGCGAGCAATAAACTGAATAACATCGCTTATGCGCTGATCGCGGGAGGCGCATTGGGCAACCTGTTCGATCGGTCATATCATGGCTTCGTGGTGGACTTCATCGATTTTTATGTTGGAGACTGGCACTTTGCCACGTTTAATATTGCCGACTGCGCTATCTGTATAGGTGCTGCGCTGGTCGTACTGGAAGGGTTTATTAGCCCGGCCGGTAAACAGGCTAAGAATTAAGGGTAGGGCATGATCGATACTGTACAGCGCGACAGCTCACTGCTGGTGCATTTCACCTTAAAACTGGCGGATGGATCGACCGCAGAGTCCACGCGCAACAACGGTAAGCCAGCGCTGTTTTGTCTGGGTGACGGCAGCCTGTCCGAGGGGCTGGAAAATCAGCTGATTGGACTAAAGGTGGGTGACAAACATGCCTTTGCGCTGGAGTCTGAAGACGCTTTTGGCGGCATCAGTCCGGACCTGATCCAGTACTTCTCGCGCCGTGATTTTATGCAGGCAGGCGAACCGGAGGTTGGCGCTATTATGCTGTTCTCCGGCATGGACGGTAACGAAATGCCCGGTGTGATTCGTGAGATTTCCGGTGATTCAATCACCGTTGATTTCAACCATCCGCTGGCCGGGCAGACCATTCATTTTGACGTAGAAGTACTGGAGATTAATCCGGTACTGGAGGCGGCGAATGCAGATCCTGTTGGCTAACCCACGCGGTTTTTGTGCGGGCGTTGATCGCGCTATCAGCATTGTCGAGCGTGCGCTGGAGATGTACGGCGCACCGATTTACGTTCGTCATGAAGTGGTGCATAACCGCTACGTGGTTAACAGCCTGCGCGAACGTGGGGCGATTTTTATTGAAGAAATCAGCGAAGTGCCGGATGGCTGCATTCTGATTTTCTCCGCCCACGGCGTTTCCCAGGCGGTGCGTGCAGAAGCGGGCGCGTGATTTCACCATGCTGTTCGATGCCACCTGTCCGCTGGTGACCAAAGTCCATATGGAAGTTGCGCGTGCCAGTCGTAAGGGCACCGAGGCGATCCTGATTGGCCACGCCGGTCACCCGGAAGTGGAAGGCACCATGGGCCAGTACAATAACCCGAAAGGGGGGATGTACCTGGTGGAGGCGCCCGCTGATGTGTGGAAGCTGCAGGTGAAGGATGAAGACAACCTGTGCTTTATGACTCAGACCACGCTGTCGGTGGACGACACTTATGAAGTGATCGATGCTCTGCGCGCGCGTTTCCCAAAAATTGTGGGTCCGCGCAAAGACGATATTTGTTACGCCACCACCAACCGTCAGGAAGCGGTGCGGACGCTGTCGAAGGATGCGGATGTGGTGCTGGTGGTTGGCTCGAAAAACTCCTCTAACTCTAATCGCCTGGCTGAACTGGCGCAGCGTGCCGGTAAGCTGGCACGGCTGATCGATTCTGCCGACGATATCCAGGAAGAGTGGATCAAAGGCGCGCGCTGCGTGGGCGTGACTGCCGGCGCTTCGGCTCCTGACGTGCTGGTGCAGGCGGTGATCCAGCGGCTGAATCAGCTTGGCGGTGTGGATGCCATTGAGCTGATTGGTCGCGAAGAGAATATCGTGTTTGAAGTACCGAAAGAGCTGCGCGTTGAGGTTCGGCAGGTCGAATAGTTTGCTGTGATTTCGGTGGCTGTCGGACTGGTGGCTGCGAGGGCGGGTGGGTTTTGGCCTGGCGGTCCTCGCGTCAGCTTCACCTCTCGCCAACGTCCTGTTGGCGAGTCCAGTCTTCCTCTCTCCGTTCCGCGCTGCGGATTGCCCTGCCAAAGCCCACCCGTCCTCGCCTCATTTTCCGCGTTGCCTGTTGAAAGCGACTGACGCTGTCTTTGAACCGCGACTTCATTGATAAAAGGGGAGACAGCCTCTGCGGCTACAGGGCATTCCGCAACGCTGAGGCGAAGGCAGCAGGCCAGGAGACGCCAACAAGGATGTTGGTGTCAGGAGAAGCTGGTGCAGGGATGCACCATCTTCTCCGATCCGGCAGGCCGGATGCCGTAGCCGAAGGCACCGCAACGCGGCGCGAGGACCGCCCGGAAGCCACAGAGGCTGTCCCCCCAAGCCAAAGTCATCAGCGACATCAATACCCATTTCGGCATAAGCCAGGCTGTCCCCCCAAGCCAAAGCCATCAGCGACATCAATACCCATTTCGGCATAAGCCAGTCTGTCCCCCAACCCAAATCCATCAGCGACAGCCTCTCCCCGATCCGCCATAAATCTGTTTTACTGATAATCTGCGCCAGCTGGCGTAAAATTCTAATTATGTGGTTTTAATTGTGGCGCAGAGGTTAACGCGTGGTTAATCTGTATGCGCTTTGCATGCATAGAAATCTGTCAGGAATGAATAATTATGAGTAACGCAGAAATCCGTATCGCCGTTGTGGGAGCCGCAGGGCGTATGGGGCGTCAGCTGATTCAGGCTGCTGTTCAGGCTGAAGGTGCACGTCTGGGTGCCGCCGTAGTGCGTGCCGGTTCTTCTTTGGTTGGCAGCGATGCCGGTGAACTGGCGGGTTGTGGCGTACAGGGCGTGAAGATTAGCGACAGCCTGGATGCGGTGGTCAACGATTTCCAAATCTTTACATAATAAATTTAGTATATGTGTAGCACAGCCATATGCTATTACATTGAATTTATCAGATGCCTTTATTTCATTTCGCATTGCAGACATGTTAGCTGCATTATCTGTCACGAAACTACTCACTGTACAATCATACTCGGTTTTTAGTTTGTTTATAAGGGTTGCTGTAATTTCTGTTAGGTAGTCGGATGTATGTGGATGCCCAGTTGTATCTACAGTGTCGAATAGAAAGGAGGAGCCATTTTCTGCAGTAACTGTTGCACATACTATGGGTTCATTATGCACATTAGACCATCCATCGAGTGAAAGACAAACGTTACTTCTAGACAACCCCTTAAAGCATTTGCTTCTTTCTTCGGTATATATTTGATCAAGCAGTCTGCCTGACACATCGTTTCGACTGGGCGGTACATATCCAGGTCGCAGTAGTGCTATAGCTTTAACTTCGGATTGCTCCAGGCAGATGAAACTGCTATTAGTTGCATAGAGGGCTCTGGCAATCTGCTTATCAATTTCATTTTTGGCAGGCTTACTAGTACGTACAACAAAAGACATCAGAGATCCAGAAGAAGTTGTGTCAGTATTACATTCTTTTCTTTTTTTTGTTTACTGGGATTGAAGGGGAAACTGAGTGCGACGTACTTGCTTGCTGAAAGTTTTGTTCAGTTTGAATTTGTGACGTATTTATGCTTGAAGTACGTTGTACCTGCAATTAAAAAAAAACAATGTGAGGCTTCAATTGTCCATAGATGATAGATGTATGTAAAGTATCTAAGAAAACACATTGGGTCTGGTGCGCTTTATGTGTCACGGAATTTTATAATTTTTCTAGTTTGGTTTGATAGAGCCCGTCAAATAGAATCGATTTAATTTAAAGCAAAAATAAAAAATCGTTGAATGAGCCACTTTTTTGAGAAATAAAAGGTGTTGTGTTGTCATAGTTACATACCTTAATAGTTACTTGGATAAAAAATAAAAAAAATTGTATTTTTTTCAGAAAATATTGTTCATCCAAGAATTTTTTGTTGCAAATAGTGTTTAGTGTTAAAAAACGTATCAATTCCAAAGCATTTTCAAAAATTGTGAAATTCCGTGACACATAAAGTGCACCAGAAACCAACACATTGATCACATTGTTGTAAAAATAAGTTTTTAAAAATTTCCAAACATGGAAAATTGGAAAAATATTTCAACACCATTTTTAAAAATTAACAAATAATAAAAAGGTACTTACGGTTAAAACTGATTGTGATTGTGATAACGTTGACGAGAATGACGAGTCACTATAAGTATCGCTATCGTATCCGCTTTCCCCGATTTTTCTTTGAAAAACTACCAGATAAGGTCGTTCTTTCCACCACTTCTTCGAAACGACATATTCAAAAAACTATATTTTATATTTTACACAATATCAAAATTTTCAGTTAGCCGTAAAAACAATGCTCGCGCGCGCACAGATCTTAACTAGGAAATGACGCCCGTCCGCGTTCTCCCCTTTATGTAGACCGGTAAATCTGCGTGTTCTGACAGGAATTTTCAAGAAAGTGCAAGTGCTTTCTCGCGGTAAATATTTAATATAAGAGTTTATAAAAACGAAAAATATTAGGAGATAGGAGAATGTTTAAGAATAAGGACACGTTACAAACTTCGATTGTGCTATTTACAAAAAATCAAAAAATCATGATTTTTTTTTTAAATCGCGATTTTTGATTTTTTTTTAATAATGATTTTTTACAACCCTGCTATTGCTTACTCATGTGATAATCTAGAAAACGAATCTAAAAAAAGTGCAATACCTGGCAATTTTTTTAAAATGCATAGATTTGCATGAAAATTTGGGATTTAGCTTAACTTACTCTCTTCTTCAAAATCTATATTATGCCGATGGGCGCTCTTTATCTTTTAGGGGTGAAAACTACCCTTTATTGCTAAAAGCTATAAAACTATCTATTAAAGCTTAAGTTGAGTAAAATTTGACTTAATTAAGTTGAAAAAGTGGTTTTTTGATTCTTTGAAACATTATTTGAAATATTTTAGCCCTTAAAAATCAACCCCTTTTATGATTTAAAAAAATATATATTTACCCTAAAAAATTAATATATTATCACAGTGCTTTGCAGGAAAATTTTTGATTAAGCTTAACTTACAATCCTCTTTAAAATTTCCATTATGCTGAAGGTAGCTTTTTATTTTTTAGGGGTAAAAACTAACCCTTATTGCAAAAAACTTCAAAACTTTTATTATAATGCCTAAGTCTCGTAAAATTAAGCTCATAAATTGAAAAATAAGTATTAAATTCTTTGCAACATTATTTAATATATTTCAACCCTTAAAAATCAACCCTTATTATGATTTAATAAAAAATATTGTTTACCCTAGAAAAATTATCACATTGTCATAGAGTTGTAATTTAAAAATGTGACTGCTCAAAAGTATTACTAAATTAATTTTGTAATTTTTTCTCCTCAAAATTCACCCCTTACAATATTACAATGCAAAAAACAGTACAAAACCGCGGATTTTTTTAAAAATGCATCGAATCGCTCCAAAAAATTGTTTTTTTAAGCACAATTCTTTTAGTTTTTGTGATAAAAAGTTCTTAAAAAAAACATTTTGTTGGTTTTTTTAAGAGCTATAAGGTCCTATATATTAAAATTGTTTAAAACTCTTACTTTTTTAAAGGGCTGAAACAAGGTAGTGCTGGTCTATACACATGCGTTTTAAACGTTTATATCTCACTTAATTTCCGTCATACAGTAAATTAATAAAAGCAAAATATTTGTAATTTAAAAAACTATAATTTGATACCTTAGTAATTTTTACGTATCTCCGTCATTTTTTATTAAAATTCTGAAATTTAATTTTCACTTGCAGCCTCATTTTTTCAAAATTAGGCAATTTAAATCGGTTTAAATTTTAGAATGTATTTATAATACTTAAAGAGAGATTAAAAAAGGGCTATGACTCATTTTAATAAGGGTGGTAATTAGGGGTTGTTTTCGAAGATTTTTGCACTCAAAAAATTTTGGTTTAACGTTATTTTAATCATAACTCACTCAACTTTTATGATACATATTTTAAAAAAAAAGGTCTTTGCAAATGCTTTAAAAAAGTTATTGTTAGTTTTCCCCGAAAAATACGTGGATTTTGCGTTATTTGCCTTTGAAACTCTGAAATTTTGTGTTTGTTGAATAACAATTAACATTTAACAAACCACAACTTGGGTTATATTGAAGGTCCCACAGCAATTACAAAGCAAACCATTTTATTCGTTTTTATTTAAAGCTACAATTTTTATTTAAGTTTTTTGATAAAATGCATACTTATCGAGTTATTTACCAAAAACCGATTAAAAACGTTGATTTTATCGACGAAAAACTCAGACTTTCGATCGCGAATAACTCGAAAAGTATGGATTTTACAAAAAAAATGCATGTAACATTTTTTGCTTAGAAATCATTTTTCTATCGAATCCTGTGGTCAAAATATTTAAAAAAATCCACCCCCGAGATGGTTTGGCAACCACCCCCAAGGTAAAGGCAACCTTCGGCATGATAAAGATTTTGATCGTTGGTCTATTTCCTACCTACTGTCAAAATTTCAAGTCATTCTATGCATTTTGAAAAAATTGCTAGGCAATATGGTTCGTTTCCTGGGCTATGATTCCTTGTTGCAATTTCACTGCATTGCGTTTATCTACTGTTTTCGCTTAGCAGTTCACCATTTTTTGTTTGTTGTAAATAAAAATATCAACTCTTTTTTTCTCATTTAAAATATGTTTATGTTAACCTAACGCCTAGGTTTTTTTTTTTTTTGAGAAGGGTTTTGTTTTTTTATCGACAATTTTTTTATTTTAATTATTTTGAAAACATATCAGAAATGCAACTTTTTTTGTAGTATTAATTTAAAATTATTCATATTTGTAAAGAAATTGCAATAAAATATCTAAACCTTCAATTATTTATACTTACTCAATTTGGTACAAATATGTTCACTTTCTCTCCAAAATTTCGTCATCTAAGTAAAAAAAACATCACTCAGAACACTATCACAAGACAATTATTTGAGGCTTTAAAAAATAATTTATTTTTTTGCATAATATGCGCCTTTCTTTGCATCAGAAAACTGACTGAGTAACGTTTTGGTTTTATCTCCACTATTTTTAGTATTTTGATTACCTTTTCAATTTATCGGAAATAAGGGGAACTCCCTAAGGATTTCTATACGGTTATCATATTTCTGATTCACTCGTTCCGTTTGATATTTATTTATTGTGACGAGACAGATAAAAAAACCCAACCCAATCTGCGTTTTTTAAAGGCTGGATTTAAATTGAGATATTGAGGCCTTGGTATCAACGGACGTTAACTACAAAAGTTACTAAATCGAGTTGCTTTTACCTTGCTTACCTTCAAATTCATCAGATAAGATTCTACTTAGTATGAAAAAATTGTATTTTTATCAGACAGAAAATATTTTGACACATTGAGATCTTCAAAATTCTGCATAGTTTTTCGACTAAACCTTGTTTGATACATACTAAACCCTCGATATATTTTGTGGTAATGATTAAAGTAAGTAAATTCAATTACTTAATTAAAAAATATGCGTTTTTAATGGTAATTAAGTCGTAAAACAAAGTCTACCAAATTAAAATGTAAGTTGGGTCACTTGAGTTTCGGTGCGGCGAGGCGTAGGATATGCAGAACATGCACAAAGTTTTCTCATTAAAATATTAAAATAGTCACTGGTTGTTTAGTAAGTTTTGTCGGTCGATAAAAGCGCTATTAGGCGCTATTAGGCTCGCCATTTTATTTTTTAAAAAATGATAGTACTTTTTTACTAACACGTGTAAAGTTTCATATAGATATCCCTGTGCAGATCAGTTGGCGTGACAATATTGTTTTTTTTAATAGAAATAGTTAAATATCGTGCAGTGATAAAATCCTTTTTTTCAGAAGATGTAGCACTAAAACAAATTCATGATAGATTGGTAAAAGTGATAAGGGAACGTTAAATCACTCTGTCTTCATTGTTATAACCCTAGGGTGAGACAACCCAAGTGATTTAACTATTATACAAGTCGAAATAATTTTGGTAACATCGATGAGAATGCTTATTTTGCGTTTCATTTAGGAAGTTATTAAAACACTTTTTCCCAGAAATGGCCTAGCACCTCCCATTTTCAAGTACCTGCTTCTCTTTTATATAATGCGATCTTTGAAATAATTTTTACCTGCCTTAAGGACTGGAAAGTACAAAGTTTCTGTCTCGTTTACAGTACAGTCAAGTGTTTAAGTCGATTTTGATATAAAATGGCAAGTTCAAGTCGTCAATGTTGTAAAAATCCAGCCGATAAGTTTTGCTATATATGTGGACGATTTATTATAAAGTCCCGAGCTAGATCCATTTCTGAGGAAGTCAAAAAAGCCTATATTTTATATTTTAAGTGCCAAAATTAAGATCAAGATAAAAGTTGGGCTCTCATGTTTGTTGTGGGTATCGAAAGAAAAATTCTATGCCGTTTGCTGTTCCTATGGTGTGGAGAGAATCTACTGACCATGTAAGTGATTGCTACTTTTGCATCACTAAAACAGAAGGGATTTCAAAAAACATAGAGCAAAATAGAGTATCCAAATTTGCCTTCTGCGCTAAGGCCAGTTCCTCATTGCCAGGAATTACCGGTACCGATAGCGCCTTTTAACCTGGACATCGTGTTTAACAGTGATACTAATTCTTCATCAGAATCTGATTCACAACTTCCTGAGAACACCAGTTATGGCATAACATTTTTACCAACTACCAGTAAACCTCACTTAATAACTCAGAATGAATTAAATGACTTGGTATGTGACCTAGGATTGTCAAAACAAAAATCGGAACTTCTTGGTTCCAGACTTCAACAGTGGAACTTGTTAGATAAAAAAGCAAGTGTTTCACTTTACCGAAAACGGAATGTAACATTATCAAGTTTTTTTTTTAATGGAAGGGGTTTAATGAATGGGCTTAATATGGAACATAATCTTAGCGAGTGGCGTTTATTCATTGATTCGTCGAAATACAGCCTAAAAGCAGCCATGCTTTAAAATGGACACAAAAAACCATCTATTCCTTTAGCCTATGTAGTGACAATAAAAGAAACGTAAGACAACTTAGCAACCATATTAAATCGTATTAAATATGAACAGTATCGGTGGAATATCTGTGGAGATTTAAAAGTCATAGGTATCTTGCTAGGACTTCAAGGGGGATTTACAAAGTATTGCTGTTTTTTGGGTCTGTGGGACACTATGGCAACAAAAGAACACTACAGTAAAAAGGATTGGCCTCCTAGAACTTCTTTTAAACCTGGTAGTTCAAACATTAAATATGCCCCCCTTGTTAACCCAAAAATGGTGCTGCTATCGCCTCTCCATATTAAGCTTGGACTTATGAAAAATTTGTCAAAGCCATGGACAAAGAAGGTAGGGGTTTCCAGTACCTTCTTTTTTCCTCCACTTAGTAATGCAAAACTAAAAGAAGGCATATTTATTGGACCTCAGATAAGGAAGCTCCTAGATGATCTCTGTTTTCAAGAACAATTAAATGAAAAGGAATTGGCAGCTTGGACGTCTTTTGTACGTGTAGTAAAAGGATTTCTGGGCAACAAGAAAGATGAAGACTATAAAAGTCTCATAGATGAACTCTTGAAAACGTATGAATTACTGGGGTGTCGCATTTCTCTAAAAATACATGTTTTGCACTCCCATTTAATTTTTTCCCGAAAATTTGGGTGCAGTAAGCGACTAACAAGGAAAGAGATTTTACCAGGACATCAGGACGATGGAAACAAGATACTAGCGACGCTGGAACCCATCTATGTTAGGCGACTATTGGTTTTTAAAAAGGAATAATGCTACAGAACACAAAAGGAAAAAGTGAACATTTTTGTAGCTGTATCATATCTCGTGCAATATATTTTTTATTCACATAACAACCACTCCTCAGTAATGTTTTTGCATAGATTCCAGATGTTTATATTAAATAAATATATAAGATTGTTAAAATATGCCGCCTCTTCTTTTTTTCCTTATAACAAAAAAAACTGTACGTGTTACAGTAATTAGTTTATCATTTTCGGATTTAGGACTCTAAAATACTTCAAACAAAGTGATTTTCATCAATGTTTCTTTACAAAAATTTAAATTTGACTTGTCTTATTGTGTAAACTTGGTTATTTAAATTTTTTATCGTTTCCAATTTTTTTCAAAAATTTTAAAACATTATTTTACTACTAAAAATAAACGTGAAGCATTAAATACATTTTTTTTTATTGTTTCAAACTTTTTATATTCTATTTTTATTTTCAGTCGTTATTAGAAAAACAACTTACAGTTGCCGGTGTTAGAGACCGAGTATATAAAAATTCAGTTTATACTATTGAACATCCAAAAACAAAGAAGCAAGTTTATGTCTGCACGGAATATGCCACACCATTAAAAACATTTAAAGAAGTGGTTAAAAATACAACCTCGCATACAGGTAATATAGGTATTAAGTAGGGTTTTGCGAATATTCAAATTTTTGAATTATTCGAGGCGAATCGAATACGAATTATTTGATTCGAATTTCAAATCAATTATTTAAATAGTTTAGACTATTCGTATTATTCGAATAGTTCGAATAATTTGAACTATTTGAATGATCCAAATATTTTAAATAATCGGAATACCCGAATTGAAAACTGTTTTTCTGATTAGGCGTGTTGTTAAATTCATCAGATGGTTTAGCGCTGAAATCTATCGTGACGTCACACTAGATTACCGCTAGTTTTATCCTTGTCCATATACTACTAAAACAACGGCCATCTTTCTTTAGCGCTTTTCCATCAATTAATTTAAAAACGTCTTGATTAAACAGCGATTAGTGCGCACGATTCATCGATGAATTTAACAACACGCCTATTATTTAGAAATAGGAATTGATTTTGGCGGCAATTTTAAAAGGTTTGTGGTAATTTGAAATTCCCAGGGTATTTGAATGTAACTCATTAATGTTGAATCCACAATATTGGAAAGTTGTTGTGGTGGTTACTTATAACATACTGAAATATATTAGATTAGTTTTGCTAATTTTTTTCATTATTAACCTTTTAGATTAGTATTATTAAAAGGAGTTTTATGGAAAATACTTTATTTTATTAATAAAAGAAGTAATTTAAAATCGAAAGCTTAAGGGTTTCGTTCGCATTATTATTTTTAAATAGCTACTACGACTTATATAATTAGCTTATACAATCAATTATTTAAAAAAATACTATATTCGAATTGTGAACTATTCGAATCTTTCGAATAGGCCGAATATTCGATTCGATTAGACAACTATTTGCACACCCCTAGTATTAAGTTAACAGGGTGAAGCACGGAAAACGAAACTGGCTGTTTTTGGCAAATCATTTTTTTAAATAAATCTAAAATAACCCTTGGATCCGTCAATATTATTTTTTAGGGGGACACATATTAATCTTATTGTCATCTTTATTCCTGCAACCCCTTAGGAGGGGGTGGGTCAACCATCAAAATCTTTAATGGGAAGTTAGGTTCAGTTTTACCTTATTTTAAAATTCCTTCATTTCCCTTTACGACGATACCTCACATAAGGTTCTTTAATTTAGTAGTTAAAAAATTCGTTTAAAATTTAAAATTTATTTAAAGTAGTTGTTTTACAACAGATAACTTAATGTCTATTAGCGTATAAATTTAAGATTATAGCGTAAAATAATACTAAGAACGCACTGTTTCAAAAAAATAGCTTATGCGCTTTTTAACCCTTGCTGTTATTTAAAGTACCTAGTTCACTCGTAAAACGGTTTTTTTAAAGAATTAATTCAAATTGAAATATAGGGTTTATATAAAAAAAAACGAACGTTTTTTAACTACTGTAAAATGAGATATTACCAATCAAATTATGCATAATTAATAATTAATATAAATCTATGTATTAGAAAATTTAAAAAAATAATTTTTTAATGGTTTTGTTAAAAATATTTTGATTTTTGAGAGCTTACATGTGTTGTGTACAGTCTCCTACAAAAATAATATTTTTAAGCATTGAGAACCTCTAATTTTTGGTAAGGCGTATTCAATCTTATTTGGAACAGCGCTAAATTTGTGGTCCATTCAAAGTACTGCATCACAAATTAAACTGAAATAGAAAAAAATATAATGATCCGTACTGGTACTAGTCAAGGGAATCCCGGACCGTTCAACAATCAATTTTGGGGGTCGCCGATCAAGAATGCGAAGTCAGATTGGCGGATCAAATATCCAAAACTCTTCTGATTTACGCCAGATTCGGTACATTATGGTTTTAAGTAGTGATGGAAAATTTCCGGAAATATATATCTGGATATATTTCCGGCAATATATCAGAAAACTTTGGAAATATATCAGAAAACTTTTGAAATATATGGAAATATTGGAAATATAGAAATAAACAACTACAAAACTAAACAATTAATAAAAGTTTATTATAGGTAATACCATAAATGGTCAGAGTTGGCCGAAAAACCAGATAAATTTCCGAAATATTCAAAACCAGGCAAACAATATTTGGCTCAAAATCTAAGTACGAATGGTATTTGGTAACACACGCAAGCTAAAAGCCAAATAATAATCAACATTATACAATATAGTCGCTACTGAGATAACGATAGACGACACGATTGATAGAACAGTAAACTTACCGCTTTTTTTAGCCAGTAACTTTTTTCCTTTTATCCCATAGCACATTTTCATATTTGACCTTTCAAATGGTGTTATTTATACATGAGTGGCATTGTCATCCAAAAGTTAAAACACAAGAACCATTTAAATAAATAATAATATAAGTATTAAAAATAGAAAAAAAAACAGTGAAATTTCTAAAAAAGTAATTACACACGACTACGAGACACAAGTGGTGCATCTTGATCAAGAGGCATATCTTCATCGATATCATCCACACCTTAAATATTGTATTCACCATCAATAAATCATCGAAGTGCAAATAAACTTCTTATAAAGCAAGCAATAATCGGTGAACCCCCGAGATTGAGATTTTATTCTTCGTAATCGTAATAATATACGTAGTTTTTCGGAACTTATGTTTCTAGTGTGAAATTTGTACTGCACAAAAGTACAGTAAAACGTGTGTTAACGGACACCGTTTTATATCGGTCACCTGTGTTATTGGCCACTTTCAAGCTAACAAAAATCTGCTTTACAGGAAATCCCGTATATAAAAACCCTTAGATATTGGACACCCTTATAGAACAAGCACTGCCAGACAAATCTCAATTTTTATAACCTATTTCAGGTAAATCAACCTTTTTATTTGGCTGGAAAAAAATTGATGTTATCGCGAAAGGTGAAAAGTACGCTTTGGATTCGCGAAACTGACTGAAAAGTTTGGTGTTGGAAAATCTCAAATAAATAATATTATCAGGAAAAAAGCTCAACTAAACCGAATGTTTGAAGAAGGCGATAATTTAGAACAAAAGAGAAAATTTCAAAAGTCGGGGGGATTGGTAGTAGATCAAGTCGCGTACAATTGGTTCTGCAAAACAAGAGATACAAATGTTCCAATATCTATACCCTTAATTAAACAAAAAGCACTTGAGGCAGCAAGCAATTTAAAAGTGAAAAATTTTGTAGCCTCGAATGGTTGAACAACTGTTACTTGGCAATACTGGCCACCCTTCTATAAAGGCCAATTATTCTTAATTTTATGGTGGCCGTTATAGACAAGTTTTACTGCATACGAAATATATAATTTTTTTTGTTTTGATGGTTAAAATGCATTCTTATTTTTTTTCGATATTTTCAATATTTCCATTTCCATGGAAATATTTCCATTTACAACACTAGTTTTAAGGATCGCTGATGACGTTTTTGGGATTAGATTTTTAAAATTTGAAATGGCGGAATTATTTTTAAAGATCTCGTCTTTAATATATTTTTTTTTAAGTAGGTACTTTAATTAAATGTATGTTTCAATACATAAATCTTCAAAAGTAATAACTTAAAATACACAGTATTAAATAAACGTTAAAAAGGAAATAAAAAGATCCTTAAATGAGGTATAGCCGACCAACCTTTTGATTTAAGACTTTGGGGGTTGTACCCTCCCCTCCTAAAGAGTTACAGTCATAGACTATTTACTTTCAGAGTATTACAAGAGGCATAAAAATGATATTTTGCTGCAGTTTTATTTAACTCTGAGACAGATTTTGGAGCATGAACGAATGGACGACATGTGTGAATTGGTGTATTATGAAGGTAAGTAAATACAAAAGTTGAACCATACTTATATGTACATGTTTAAAATTTAAATTGATGGTTTGGTTAAGGGATCCACTGTTAGAACTTTCGATCACTTTTAAATATGATGAATATTAAAAAAAGTAACTGTTTTATTTATTACAGTTTTTAGCATGCTAATTATGATTAAGAGACCATTACATAATTCTCAGGTTGTTAGAAATGTTAAAATTTTCCGGTTAAAACGGACACGAGAACTCAATTAATTTTAATGTGTTTTTAATTTTGTAAAAAGATAAGGGGGATATATAGTTTTCTATGTGGTGGCTTAATTTGTTTTTTTTATTCAAATTTTTAATAAAAATGACATCTTTTGAAAATTTTAAAAAAGCAGCATATTTGGTCCTTATTTAGACCTTATAAAAAAGGTTATTTAAAAAAGTCAACTTTTTGATTTAGATCTACAAGACCATATGGAAAGTCCGTTTGATCTTGTAAAAATTGACAAATTCAGAATAACTACCACTTTAAGTTGCTTCTTTTATTTTTTAGTTTGATGTTTTATTATAAAAACAAGGATTACAACCTTTTATCATGAAGATCGGATAAAAAAAAAGAAAATCTACTCGGTCATTAAAGCAATCAGCTCCAATAAACCAGCTTTAGACTGTATTTCTGCCATAGAGGAAATTGGACTGACTGACTCTGACTGAGGTTTGGGTCCGACGCCCTGAAGGCCCACTAATGAAATGAGGAGGCAGACAAATTAGCCAAAGAAGGCTCAAACGAGGATAGTTCTGTAAAATTTCTGCTTTTTTTTGCAAATATAAATATCAAAAATTGAAAATACCGCCATTGTGTGGTAAATAAGCATTCTATGCAGGTTGTGTCAGGAGAAGCAAACAACACTTAACCTTCTGGGTGCCATTGTGAGGCGCTATACAGGCTCATGTTTGTAAGACTGCAAGCAAATGCCTAAGCCGACAAGCTATTGAAGAAGCCCCTGTCATGTTTATGGAATCTACCTAAAAAGACCAGTCTTGACACAGCATGGAGTGGCCACTGCAATTTTAACAGATTTATAGTGGTTGCTTTGGGCTGTGGTGCCGTGTTAAAACCGTTCTTTTTAAGTAAATTCCATAAACATGACACAAGCTCCTACACGTACCTTGGCAGCGTTGTCTTTTTCCCACTGAGCCTTATTATTCTAAGCCTGCATAGCGCCTAACATTAGCATTACATATAGTTAAGTATTTCTTCGTCATCTTGACAGGAACCTGCACAGATTTTCTTTTGAGAGACCTATTATTTCTTTATGCTTCTGCAGTCCGCATGTCCTGTAAGTTAACCCATCAAACTTACGGCTGAGGTTCATTAAATCTGAGGTAAACTTCTGGGAAAAGAATTGGATTGACTTTTAAACTTGCCGTTGCCCTGGGGTTTGTAACCACCAGCTACGGAATTTTTACTGGAAATTGCGCAGAACGTTCTGGTTCTACCATTTTGTTTGAGCCTTCTTTATCTAATCAGTGTGTGACAGATATACTGTCCTAAATCAGTCTAGAGCTGATTTTCTTGAGAAGATGACGATGTTGTTTATTGTATTATCCTTCCACTGATATAATCCAAAAATCCCATTTAATAAGCTTTTTATATTTTAGATATGGATGCAAATAACAAATTTCATGACATTGGAAGAATCCTTTTGGATCGGATTGTGCAAATTAAAAAGGAACAATAATATATTCTGAACGAACTTAAGTTTATTTTTTTACGTTAACCAAAGTTTATTGTTAAACTATTTTTATATTGTTATTTTAACACACATTTTTGGCTGTGTAATATTGACAAAATATTTTTATCTTTATATAATATTTTTTATCTTTATATTATATTTATCATGTTATATGTGTATCAATAAAGCTATGTAGCTCAAATAGTGATTTTTATTTATATCCGTACAGTGGATAATCTTTTTTACTAATAATTTTTTATGTTACCACCATTTTATAGACAAATACATTTTTATGTTTTGATTTTTTTTTTAATTTGATAATAAAAAAAAAGAAAATAAATAAAAAACGCGTGTAAGTCTGATTGAAGATACATACAATTATACAGATTACAAGAGAATAAAGACTTTAAGATTCAAAAGCGAATCTGTGCTTTTTTAAAGCTACTATAGTATAATTAAAGAATGAGTTTTGATACTTTTTTCGCCACGGCGAACATGATTTTTTTAAAGCATTAAATGGGACAAGATTTTTGGTACCCCAATCCTCTTACTTCGGCTTTAATCCTTGGTGAACTATCTCAAGATAACTTTTTAAATTAATAGGAATTATGTTCATTTAATTTACGCATTTGCGCCAGACAGAAGCCTAATTATAGTTATTAAGGTTTGTTTGTTTGTTTGTTTATACTCTTTATTTCAAATTACATTAAATCAATACAATATAATGTACAGACAAAACATAAAATGAAATGGCGTCAAAATAAAAATAATTAAAAAAACAATGCCAAAAACAACAACACACTAAAACCAAAAACTGTACAATTTCAAAATATCACTATCATACACTCAAATACTCTTCCAAACTATAAGGCTCCAAATTGATCAATAACGTTTTTAGTTTCTTTTTAAATACTTTTTCAATGGTTAGATTTCTTATATTTGTATCCAATTTATTGAAAAGTTTAATTCCCATGTAGTAGGGACTTTTTTCTGTTAAAGTTAATCGATGTATTGGATAACAAATATTACTAGTTCTTGTATTATAATTATGATGCGAGTTCATATTAAATAGGTGTCTATTTCTAAAAACAAATAAAATGTTTTCATATATATACAAGCCATATATCGTATTTTTTTAGCTTTAAAAACCCCTCGACAGGATTGTAGATAAGACATTTTAAATAATATTCTTATGATGCGCTTTTGAATTATAAATATGTTTTGAGCCCTAGAGTTTGATGCCCAAAAAATTATACCATATCGAACTGTTCCCTCAAAATTTGCAAAATACAGGGTTCTGCAAGCTGTCTCATTCAAATATTTTGTAACGGTTCGTATACAAAAGCAAATTTGGTTTAGCTTTGTTGTTAGTTCTTCTATATGGCTTGTCCAATCTAAAAACTCATTTATATAGACACCCAGAAATTTGGTGTTACTACTAAGAGTGAAATTATTATTTTTAATTGAAACAGATGCTGGTTTGAGAGTTTTATTTAGCTTGGTTCTAAAAAGCAATCTGTTGGTTTTGTCCTTATTTAAGCATAATTTATTTTTTTGAAACCAAATATTTATTAATGAAAATAAGTCTTCGGCATTTTTTGATATTTCAGATATATTTGCACCACCAGCTAATAAATTAGTATCATCAGCATATTCAGTTAAGCTGAGATAAGGGCTATTAATTTCAAAATTTATGTCGTTCATAAATATTATAAATAAGACAGGTCCCAGTATACTTCCCTGAGGAACACCTACTATATTTTTTTCCACCTCTGACTTGTAACACATACCATCCTTATAAACTATTACTTTCTGAGTCCTATCATTTAAGTACGATTTAAACCACTCAAGGGCATGTCCCCTAATCCCATAAAGCTGTAATTTTCGAAGTAGCAAATTTCTGTCTAAGCAGTCAAAAGCTTTTGAAATGTCCAAAAATAAGCCAAGAGCCATGTCGCCCCTCTCCAAGTGTTCCAAAACTGCTTGAACAAATTGGAAAATTGCAGTTTGAGTTGACTTTTTCTTAATATATCCATGTTGGTTATTTGAAAATATATTACATTCTTTCATAAATTCGACTAACCGTTTACACATAACCATTTCAAACAACTTTGAAAAAGCCGGCAGTAGACTAATAGGCCTGTAGTTATTAATGTCATTAGCGTCTCCTTTATTCTTATAAACAGGTCTTACTGCTGACAGCTTTAGGAGTTCAGGAAAGATGCCCTCCCTTAGTGAATTATTTATTATATACACAACAACTTTAGCAATCGCTGGAATAACCTGACGCATAAGACTGGTTGGTATTTCATCGTCACCAAAACTATGTTTATTTTTTATTTGCTTAGTTAATTTTAAAATTTCTTTGTTTGTAACACGTTTTAGAAAAATTGACCTGTTATTTTCTTTAATTTTATGTGTCCAATTGATATGTGGGATATTTTTAATAAGATTAGGAAGTGATTCCAAAAGAAATTTATTATATTTATTTGGTATTTCATCAGGTTTTCCAGGGATTGTCTCATAATTTTCCTTACAATTATTTGTGATTTCTCTAAATATAGACCACATACATTTATTTTTATTATCCAAGTTTTTTATTCTACTTGCATAATTTTCCGATCTTACTTTTACCAACAATTCATCATACTCCTTTTTCACAGATGAATACAAGTTATTATAATTGTTACTTTGTCTTTTTAATAATAAAAGAGTGTCTAACCTATTTTTTACATTTTTTATATCTTTATTATGTTTATATAAATTCTTAGTTTTATGGTTAGGATTGAATAATTTTTTAGGAAAACTCTGATTAAAGAAAAGCATGAATGTGTTCATAAAAGCAGACCACTGTTTATTTACATCAGCTGGATCTAAAGCAAAAACATCTTGCCATTTTTCCTGTTTTAAAGTATTAAAAAACTCTGTTTTACTTTCTTCAGTAAAAATTCTTTTAAAATAACATTTTTTTACTGTGCTCTGCTTATAATCAAATATAATTTTTTGGGCCGTGTGATCTGATATTACCGTATTTAGAACAATACTGTATACATCACATTTTGGTACATTTGTAAAAATATTATCAATGCAGCTTTTAGATGCTGATGTTATTCTGGTATTTTCTAAAATTGTTGGATACATACCAAAAGAGTTCATAACAGATAAAAATTGTGTTCCAAGATTGTTTTTTTCTAAAAGTTCTATATTAAAATCCCCAGCAATAAAAATTTTCTTCTGTTCACTTATGATTTGTTCCAGCATGCTCTCCATTTTTTCATGAAACAATATTGGGTTACCTTTTGGAGGCCTATATACTGATACGACAATGACACTTTCACTTTTAAAAGTACACTCAACACATGCACATTCATAGACACCTTCGACAGAAAGTTCTTCAATTTTTTCTTCTTCGAAATTTGATATCTTTTTTAAGGTACACTGCGGCGCCCCCATACCCTCCTACTCTGCAAAAACTTGATACCAGTTTAAAATTGTTAATGTTTAGTTTCCGTAACTGCCCTTTTGTTTTCCAGTGTTCTGAAAAGCAAAAACATTCACAGTCCACATGTTCTTCAAGCATATCATTTATCATATCTATAGAATTTCCTAGAGATTGTACATTTTGATGAATAATGCTACATCGTTGGTCATTTTTTTCATTTTCTCTATAAATTTTTCTATCAGAATGACTTATATGGAATGTTTTTTCAAGTATGGTAGAGTGGTTGTCAATATCCTTTGTAGTTTGCTGGATTTTGTTATTCCTTATTTCTCTGCTAAAAAACTTTCTCCTGTTGAATAATTTGTTTGCTGCTGTATTCTTCGTATTCTTTGTACATATACTGGGCACGAGGGATCTCGAGCTGAGTGATTTCCTTTAGGTAAATTAGATCGTTTGCAGTTTGGACAGTCAAAAGTATCAACAGTACATTGAGTAGCGTTATGGGTACCACCACATTTATGACAACATTCATCTGTAGTACAGTGTTTAGCCACGTGACCAAATAAGCAACACTTGAAACATAGTGCCACGTTTGTGTATTCTTGTACATATGCTGGGCAAAGGTCAAACACTAAATTATTGTTTCTTATAAGCCACTTAAATATTGCTGGGGGTGTCTGGAATATCCAATTTTCCTTTGTATTGTTTTTACATCCTCTTCTTGTTATATATTTAAATTGATTTTTAACTTCTTGACCAAAAGTGTTTATTATATCGGGATTATCGGCAATAAACTCATGTATAAACATTTCTGGGGTGTATCCTTTGAGAATACCAGTAATCATTACCATTGGATCTAGATTGGAAGCATTTTTTATTTCGATATGCTTAATGTTTTTCTCAAGAGTTTCCTTTAATTTTAGTTGCTGAGTGGCATCACTGCATTCTATTACAACGCTTCCGCTTTGCATAGGCCGGATTCTTTTGAAACTCGCCTCCAAGTTATTTACTCTAAGGTTTTGTTTCAGTTCCTGAATAACGATTCTAGGATCATTTTGGCCTTTTATTTTTACCACCGTTTCGTGCTTTCTGGGTTGTGGTGGTGGTGTTTTCCATTCTGTAATAACTGAGCTTGCTTTTGGATTATTGCTGGCTGGCACACGTTTAATTACCTCACTAAATAAGGTATTATCGTTTTTTTGGTACTGGGGCGTGTTCAGGTCACTTGGCACAGTTTTTATATCTGCTAGCAGATCTTTAATTTTATTGTTCAGTTCCAAATTAGTCTTTTCTACTTGACCTATCCTAAATGCTAGATTCGTCACATGTTTATGCACTATAAATAGATCAGAGGAAGTTTTTCTAGCTTCATCTAACGGCATTAGGTCAATATTTTGTTGTATTCGCTGAAGAGAATCTAACACCTCATTTAAAATATTTTCTGTAGAGTTTTTAGTACTACAGCAATGTTTGTCTAGGGCACTACCAACTTCCATACAAGTCTCTGTGTTGGGTCTTTTAATTTTATTTTTTTCTGAAGTTGTTGGACTTGAGTTAGATCTTGATCTTTTTTGAGTGTTCATATTTAGGGAATAAGTTGATTCATTATTAAATACATCATTATCATCTCCTTTGGTATCAAGGGTATTATAAGGATAATAACGCTTGAGGTCGATGGTGTGTTTCCCGAGGGCCTTTGGCCCGAGGGATATACGTTGACCGAAAGCGTTATTATCCTTAATACCCGTGGTGCCTTCAACGTTTAATGTCCGACTAAATATTCTTTATATGAGAAAAATTTGAATGAATTAGTTTAAACCAAATCAAGTACTAGCATTTACCTGAAAAAATTGTCGAAACGTAATTGTGGTAACCATGGTTGTAAGTTATTTGTCAATAAGACAGCACATAAAAAATAATTTTGGGATTGAGGCATAAAAATGTCCGAAGTAGTGGAAAATACCCATCTCCCCCAAGCATGCGCTTGTGCCAGAAAAAACTAGGCGGATTTACGAGAAAGAATATTTCCATTTTGAGGCCTGGCTGACGGAACACTGCGTGGACCGTGTGGACGAAACCGTTTTGATGGCTTATTTTCAAGATTTGTCAGAGTCATATTCTCCAAATTCCCTTTGGATAAAGTTTTCAATGTTTCGTAAAGAATTAATAGTTCATAAGAAGATAAGAAGTAATGAAAAGTTGATTTCTCTGCAACAGTTCCAACATATTTGGGTTTACCTGATGCTAAGGCGTACACAGGTCATTGTTTAAGACGTACAGCGGCAACAATTCATTCTGATGCGGGAGGTAGTTCCGAGAGCTTTATGAGGTTAGGAGGCTGGAAGAGTTCTTCGGTAGCACGAGGGTACGTGGATGATAGTGAAAGCTCCAAATTGGCTAATGCTTCCCTTGTAGTTGGGAAAAGTTACTTCAAGTAACACAGCAGCTGCGGTGGGGTATGGAAATGTGGAATTTTCCGGTCAGCTTGAAAATTGTACGTTTTACTTTAAAAAATAATTTTTATTATGATAAGCATATTGTGTAAGTATGTTTGTATTTTCGTAATAAATGCTTAAATGAAGATAATTTATTGTTTATTTATTGGTAAATTTCTAGGCCTTAGGGCGTTATTTTTTTTAATAACGCCCTAGGTTAATATTTCGTATTTAACTGACTTTGACATAATATTATTATTTGTCAAATAATATACCAGTCCGACATTAATCTTTTAACGGATTTATTAACTTCATATACAGGGTGTAAAAAGTATAATGCTCACTATTTTAATGGGCGATAGTGGAGCTCAAAACAAGTCGAACAGTTTGTCAAAGCTTGACAGATTTTTATTTAAAGGATGTCAAAGTTACAATCTTTAAAAGCAGTTATTTCTGAAAACCTTAACAACTGGAAACTTTTGTCTTAATCGCTTATCAGTAGATTCATTTGCTTATAAAATAAACTAAGTTTTAAATATTTCAGTCTACAAATAAAAAAAATAAAATAATTTTTCTCCCAGTTAAAAATTTAAAAAACAATTGGCAACAGAGCTACCCAAATTGCGTGTAGCGTAAGTGCGTGAAGTAAAGTCAGTTGTACATTGTGCTCACCGGCCCGGCCGCGATATTTTTGTTTGTTTTAAAATCGGGGAAATATGGCGTGATATGTTTTAAATTTAAGAGAACCGTAGTGCAAGTGTACCAAAGAGTTAAAAAACGGAATGTGTGCAACCGAAAAATCTTATTATTTAAGCAAAATAAAAAAGTGCTGTTTTAAAGCCTAATAATTTGTGTTCTTAAAATGGATATTAACCTTGTGGTAAAGTGCAATTATTTTTTAATTACAAATAAAAACCAAACAATAATTTATTGTTTGTGATTTAAATTTAATTCCAAATTAAATATCAAAATAAATTACAAGAAGTATTTTTTATTATTTGTATGTAAATGAATATCTTCTTAAAAAAAGTGTAAATATGCAAAACTTCGCAAAAAACGTTCGACGTTGGACTCGCTGCGATGGAACGGGCGCGATGTTGCCAACTTTTTTAAACTTTGAAAGGCCATATTTGTTGGCTTTTTCGACTTGTTTTGAGCTCCACTATCGCCCATTAAAATCGTGAGGAAAATACTTTTTACACCCTGTATACTTCCCTCATTAGTAAATGAGATAAGGTACCTGATATTATTTTTTTTAGGGGGGCACAAAGTCAATCTACTAAACAAAACACAATATAGTGCCTACAAAGATTTAATTTTCAACACACAATATTTATTCAAATAAAACAGTACGGTATATCAACAAAAAAAAATAGTTTTACAACTACTACAAAAACTTAAAAATATATTTTAAATAATGGGTTTTTTTAAACCTAACATTACTTTTTTGTTACACTGGAAATCTAAAGCCGTTTCAGGAACATCCCTAGAATCCGACCTCATAACATCTGAGATTTTTTTTAACATCTTACAAGACAAGTGTTTTATAACTTAACCTACAGTTTATTTCTTATTTAATACTTAAGCAGTGCCATCTTTGGTTTGCATGAATTGGATCAAATCGACGACACGGTTAGAGTAACCGTATTCGTTGTCGTACCATGAAATCAACTTGACGAAATTGTTGTTTAGGGAAATGCCAGCAGCAGCGTCGAAGATAGAGCTGTGGGTGTCACCGATGAAGTCTGAAGAGACAACTTGATCCTCAGTGTATCCCAAGATTCCTTTAAGATTGCCATAAGCTGCTTCCCTAACCTGAAATAAAAATAAATATAAATTTTAAGGCTGTTTGACATAATTAAACATGTTCTAATTTTTATCTGAAAAACGGACGTGAAATTATGCAGAAAAAAAATGTTTGTCTTAGTTTGTCTATACAGGGTGTAAAAAGTATGATGCTCACGATTATAATGGGAGATAGTGGAGCTCAAAACAAGTCAAAAAGTTTATATGACATATGTATCGAAACTTGACAGATTTTTATCTAAACGATATTAAAGTTACAAACTTTAAAAGCAATTATTTCTGAAAACCTTAACAATTGGAAACTTTCGTCTTCATCGCTTATCAGTAGATTCATTGTCTAATAAAATAAATTAAGTTTTAAATGTTTCAATCTACAAATTAAAAAAAAAAAAATCCCCCAGTTAAAAATTTTTAAAAACAATTGGCAACGGCGCTACCTAGAAACCATGTGCGTGCGTGTGTGGTGGAGTCAGTTGTACATTGTTCTCACCGGCTGAGACATTTTTTGGTCCGTTTTTAAATCGGGAAAATATGCCGACGTTATAAATTTACGACAACCGTAGTGCAGGTGTACCAAAGTTTTGTAAACGGGATGTGTGCAACCAAGAAATCTAAATAGAGGACCTGCGAGACACATAACTGTGGAATAAAAGAATTTTCTCATACAGCAGGACCTTACGGGAAAATCTACTTTATCCTTGAGCATCTTATTTAAACTGAAATGTAGCTGTTTCTTTGTTTTTTAATTAAAGACCTTCTATTCTTTAAGCAAAATAAAAAAGTACTGTTTTAAAATAATAATTTGTGTTAATTGATATTTGCCTAATTTTGTGATAAGTACTTTTACTTAAATTTAATTAAAAATTAAATATCAAAATAAATTGCAAGAAGTAATTTTTATTATTTGTATGTAAATAAACATTTCTTAAAAAAAGTGTAAATATGTAAAACATTGCGCGGTGTTGCCAAAACTTTTAAACTTTGAAATGCCATATTTCGAAAACAATTAACTTTTGACCCATGAGTTTTGGGCTTTATTGACTTGTTTTGATCTGACACTATCGTCCAATAAAATCGTGAGCATTTTTACACCCTGTATGAGTGTATACAGTGTGTCCCAAATTGGTGGGGAATGTATGGGGATCTTGGAAACCACGATAGATAGAAAATCGGTTAAATGGGGAAAGTTTTGAAAAATTAGGTTAGTAAGCTATATATTTTGCCAATTACTAATATTTTATTGTTTACAAAAAAAATGTGGATCGCCGGAATCAAGGCCAACTGAGAAAATATTTGTTTTTTGAAATAAATGAGGTTATTAACTCTTAAATTATAACATGTTATTCATTGTTAAAATCAGAATAAAAAGCACTATTTGGCTGCGTAAAAATCCAATATGGCGTCCATATGTAAAAATAAAGTTGATGATGATTCTAAAAAGCCGAAACGTAGAAAATAAAAATTGACTACTCGGTCATATTCTACAAAAAAAGTTGCTTTGAAGAAGTTTTTACAGATTTTAAAAATTTTCACTTATAAAAAAAATATGGCCGATTTTCGAAAATGCATGTTTCAGGTTTTTTCAAAATTTATCAAAAACCTGACTAGATAAAACCATGTAGTAAACGGGATTAGCTTACTAACATAATTGTCCAAAACTTTCCCCATTTAACCGATTTTCTATCTATCGTGGTTTCCAAGATCCCCATACATTCCCCACCAATTTGGGACACACTGTATATCGTGGTCCTGGAAAAAGGTTTTGTGCCTTTCAAATAAATACAACAAATACCCCTGTTTGTATGCAGTCAAAAACACAAACTATACCAATCACGCTGGAATAGTTCATTATTTAGCATACTCAGAATTTCTTTCCCCTTTTTCCTTTTTTAGCGATTCTCTGAACCAGCCTTCTTTCTCATGCAATAATTTTTTTTAATTTTCTTTTTTATTATGGGAACAACTGGTGAAAATTCACATAAAGATACACTCATTAATAGAGTTTTATCATTCATTGGGGTAATTTGAGATTCTTTTGTCTCATAACAAAAAAAAAACAAAAAAGTAAGGTTGGGTTCCTTGAAATTACTTGGCAATGTACCTGCATCTGTCGTAAATTTTATCGAAATAATCTCATCATTGCACAATTGCAAGTTAATGATATTTTTGAATTCAAATCTGCTATGGTTTCTACGCAGAAATATTATCAAATATGTGATCGTGTCAAACCGCCTTTACAAAGTCATATATTTTTAAAACAAACCTTATAATAGACAAAAAACTATTTATATATGTAGTGACTTCTGTAAAAAAAAGTATTTAAAACTTCTCTAAAAACCGATTTACACTTTACACATGCCAGAGGTTTAGTAAATTTTGGGGCGAAAATTATCCTAAAAATTTTAAATATTTCCACAAATTTTTGGTAATACTGCAAAAGTACATTAATTTGTATTTAATATTTATTTCAGTAAAAGTATTGATTTATATGATAGTCATGTGCATAAAAGCAAATTTTGGAAACAATAGCCAAAAAAAGGGGTGCTTAGAAAAACAGGAAAAGATACATTAGCTCTTATAGATAAAGATAGAAAAAGTACATCAATTTTCGGTTACTAATATACAAGTTTTTTTTGTTTTAAAACAAATAATTTAATAAATCCATAGGCATATTTTCCTGACCTATTGCCTAATGCAGTTTTATACCAATACACAAATAAATTTTAACTTAAAACAAAAAAAAAACACTGTGTGTTCTGCACTTTAACCAACATGTTAAATAAACAACTTCGATTCTGATGTAACACCTAAGAATTTCACTTCTTGCATCAGAAAACAATCTAAAAATTTATTTCTCATACCTTATTTTTGATTTCCTCATAAGTCGCGCTCTTGGCTATTCTGACAGTCAAGTCAACAACAGATACGTTGGGGACAGGAACCCTGAAAGCCATACCGGTCAATTTTCCATTGAGAGCGGGAATGACTTTGCCGACAGCTTTGGCGGCACCGGTGGAAGCGGGAATGATGTTTTGTTGGGCTCCACGACCTATAATAATTAATGTTAATATTTCTCCTATTTAAATAACTTTTAAAGTATTGTACACAAAGGGAAAAGATAGGTCGATTAAATAGCTAAAAGTATAACCTTAGGGCCAGTTTATCAATGTGGGGTTGGGTTAAATTGACTCTGGGTTAAGAGATTTCAATCAATCCGATAATATCAGAGAGACAAATGATTGGCGTAGGATTTAAAGCTTGAGATCCCAAAATCCCAGCTTGTTTTTAGTCCCGAAAATCCCGGGAAGGAGTATGGCAATCTCGAAAATCCTGTTTTTTTAATGATGAAATTTTAATTTGTTCTCGATGATTGTATCGGTATTTATTTAATATGCGATTTCATTTGTAATATTTTATTTGCGTTAGCATTTTACATATATTCATTTATTAAATGCTAGTGTAAGATTTCACCAGCTTTGTTAATAAGATTGTTTATCATCTTCAGACAATAAGCATTTTAAGTTTGAGTTTTATTCTCGTGTAAAATAACATTATTCTTTATCGGCGGTTTTTTACTTATAATACCTCTTAATACCCTTAACATAATTTCAAAAAAAAATATCACTTAATGAGCATAGTGTACTTAGGTTTTAAGAGGTTTATATTTTCATACGTGATACAAATACCTACCGACAGTACCATACTTGTGGAAGCTAAAAGAGCCGTTTCTTCGGCACTTCCATTTGCGTCCAAACTTAGATTGTACCTAAGTGACTTATCTTTAGATACATTTCTCTTTAATCTGTATCCCAGATCAGACCCTTTTTAAAATATTGTTTTAGTGTCTTGGGAATGGCGTCTCCTACAACTCTTAGCAATCTCGATTCCATTTAATGAAGAGCTGTTCGTTAATAATCCCACTCTTACAGGAAGGCTTCATTCTCTTACCCACCGACGGACTGCAGGGGAACTGTCGTACTTCTATAGGTATTTTTACGGCTTCTGCTTTAAGGAGTTGGCGAGTATAATTCCTCCTCGGGCAGCTCCCAACAGAGCAACAGATAATTCGTCTTTTATGCATCCTTTTACAGTTTAACTTGAGAGGCCTTGTACTTCCCACTTTGTTCTTTTCATCATCCCTAGAGTGTCCAGACATGGAACTTGCTACCCGCAGATGTTTTGCCTTTTCCTTTAAATCTTTAAATATTTAAGTCCTGTGTGAATAAACTCCCTCTTACCACACTTTATATATATATATATATATATATATATATATATATATATATATATATATATATATATATATATATATATATATATATATATATATATATATATATATATATATATATATATATATATATATATATTTATTTTTTAATTTCTGTGGCTTTTATTTGCTATTGCAAATGTTTGATTTTTTAATAAAAATATTATTAGGATTAATTCCTGGATATTAAAACGGAATCCCGATCCCGAAAATTAAAAACTCTAGATTAGTGAAAACCTCTAACCCATTGTCAAATTAAGCTAATCCTGCATTGATAAATCGGCCCTTAACAAGATAGAAAAATGGTGCAAGATATTAATAACTTTTATTTTAGTTTCTGTTGAATAGAGAAATTTGATATCAACTCTAAATTTCTTACCATCTCTCCACAATTTTCCAGAGGGTCCGTCTACGGTCTTTTGTGTGGCAGTTGTGGCGTGGACAGTGGTCATGAGACCTTCAATGATTTCGAAGTTGTCATGGATAACCTTGGCTAATGGAGCCAAGCAGTTGGTTGTGCAAGAAGCATTGGAGACAACCTGAAAAAGTAAAATAAAAAGATTTTATATAAAATAATTAAAAATTGAATAACTAATTGTATTCTGACGTATCAGTGAATGGGTAGTGGTAATCTGGAGTCAACAGAAAAGGCTCAGAAAAGAAAATAAAACATCATGTAAAGAACATGAAAATCGCAACAAGTGTGACCGGAATTTTAATTTAAGACCAAACGAATCACCCTAGCCGCAAAGTAATTGACAACCGTTGTTTGAGACAGCGAGGGTGTTCTCTTAGCCGATTTTTTGGAAGAATGACATACTAATGCCTCTTACTATCCTGACTTGCTTACTCAAACACTTAACCTCACAAGTAATTTAAAAAATAGAAAATAACAAGAATCGAGATGTGCTTTGTCTCAGAAACCTCCAGAACAATAACTAAAAAAAATGAAAAAAAAATCGATAAAAACGCATTTCTTTGTACTTTAATTGGTTATAACTTTATTATTGACTGTAGAGGAAAACTGCAGTAAGTGAAATTTTATAATTATAAGTTCTACAGGGTGGAATTTATCAAAAATCCCAAAATTCATTAGGCTTGTTGCAAAATAGCAATAAACAAAAAAAAGACAAGAGACGTAATTCTTGCATATTTTTTCTGGACCCTTTAGATTTGTCTAATGACCTCTGTTGTTGACCAGAAAAAACTTCATGCTATGATGAAACATCGTGTCAAATTTCGTTGATATCGGTTCGATAGTTTTTGCACAATAATTTTACAATCCAATTTCGTTTGACTTAGACATTTTTTTCACATATAATAGAAATTTTAAGCTTTTAAATCTTTTTTAAAAATAAAAATGGGATTGCTCGGAAATTATTTTAGTTTTTAAATAAAAATACAAATAAACTATGTGTGTGTGTATTAATTTTGACAGCATGAATCTTGGCAAACAATTGACCGATTGACAATTATGATATATCAAAAAAAGCGTCTTTTCGAGATTCCGAGTACGTGGATATTTTATTTGTTGATAGGCAAAAAAATTGCTTTTAACTTTAAATAATTTCTGAAGGCGCCCAAACGGGCCAACTTTTATTGTTTAAAAGCTTGAGATCTGTAGTATATGTGAAAAAAAATGTCTTTCTAAATCCAATGTAGAGATACATTACTATGTAAGAAGAGGGAATAATATATCATCGGAATGTGGCTTTAATTTTTTATTTAACTTTAATCAGTATATAATTGTTTCTTTATTTTATTTAAAAGTTAGATGTACGTGGAAACCCTTTAGAAAACTGTACATAATAAGAATTAAGATATACTCCCTCTCAGAAAAGTCTTGTCTCTTTGTTAAAAAAAAAACAAAACGTGAAATAAAAAACGGAATTTTTTCTACTTTAATCGCTTTTAACTTTGTAAGCATTGGTTGTAAAGAAAAGTTTGGTAATTAAATTTTCTTCAAAATATCAAAATAAAACTGGTTGGAAATCGCAAAATGCATTATATTTATTTTGCAAAATAGCAGTAAATTAATGGGCAATTGTCTCGAAAGTTGCCTCCTCTCCGATTTTGACCAAATTTGGTATATGGGGATTATTTGGGGCGCTGATTACGAATCTGAAAAAATATTTTTTTGGCAACGTTTCGTTCTCGAGATATTAATCATCAAAGTTAAAAATCAAACTAACCTTATTTACACTATTCCTCCTTATTGCATAGAATTCTTGATTTTTACAGTTAATTGGCACAGAATATTTCACAAATACCTTTTAAAAACTTGTTTTTTTATTAATTCTACACCTTTTTTCCATATAATTGCAAACCTCCACTTTCACACGCCGCAATGTGGCCGCGACCATGTATACACTAGGGGTTTTATAAACAAATATTCCTTTGTACTAAAAAGTTCGCAATTTAATGAAAAAAAGGTGTAAAATAAATAAAAATACAAGGTTTTAGAAGGTGTTTATAAAAAATCGTGTGCCACTTTAGTGTAAAAATCAAGAATTGTGTACAAAAAGAAGGAGGAATATAGTGAAAATGAGGTTAGTTTGATTTTTAACTTTAATGATGAGTATCTCCTAAACGAAACGCTGTCGAAAAAATATTTTTTTCAGATTCGTAATCAGCGCCCCGAAAAACCCCCGTATACCAAGTTTGGTCAAAATCAGAGAGGAGGCAACTTTCGAGACAATTACCATTAAATGGCAAGACGTGTTTTTTTCCATACATTTTTAAAACCCTTTGGATGTCCAGAGCACCTCCATATTTGGGAAAAGAAAATAATTTTGTCAAAATCGGTTGGATAATTTTGCACAATAATTTTTTACCTTTATTCAATTTTGTTTGAAAAAATGGACATAATACATAATCTATCAAACATAGCCATAAATTTCCTAAGACAAGTTTCATGTCTTAATATCCTGACACATTGGTTACATCATTTAGCATATAATATTTTTAACCGTTTCGATTAGTTTAACAAAACAAAACAGACATTTATTATTCTGACCTTAAAACTATTTGGTTTGTTATGTAAACTCTCAGTTTAATATCACCTTTGGAGCATTAATCCAATAAAAGGTCATCCAACTAATCATGAAAATAAGTTTTGAATCAGATTTCGGCAATTTTTTATTTATGAGTATTATTAACATAGGTACACAAAATCATTCATTAATAACCCTCATAAATGTAGGATGTTCTAATAATAAACGATAATAGAATAGACAACTAAAAATATACAAAACAAACATGTCTATAAATTTGCCATTTGAATAACAACCATTAAAAAAAAACATCTGCCAAGTTGGTTGCCTAAAAAATTTAAGAAAAATTATGATTTCCATAATTTAATAACTAAACAATCGCCGAAAAATTGTTGTAACTAATTCAGGCATTAATTGACGATTTATAATTAAGGCCCGGATTTCGGAACGAGCTCGTTCCTTATACGTTTTTTATTTCTGGTAAATTCATTGGCGTGTGTATTAAGGAGATAACAATTACAAATATAAAAAAATGTGCAATAAAAAAAAAAGGAATGTAAAATTGGTTCTTTTATAATTTAAAATATCTTTAAGTCTAAAAAATCTTCTTTCGACATCACAACTTGTAACTGGAGTAAAACGAAAATGATTTTACAAGTCAGTTCTTTTATTTTGTAGTGCCTCAAAAATATGTTTTATTTCTAGAAATCCTGGTTTTTTTTTCAAGGTTTTTTGTACATACAATTTTAATTTGTCACCAATTTCATTAGGAATAGATTTAAGCTTGTCTATAGTGATTTCAAATACATGAAATGAAGGCACTAGGGAGGCATTTTGTTTTTATATCTGTTCAATCACATCCGGAAGGTATCCAAAATTTTCAAAAATACATTTTTAATCAGATTTAACATTTGGTGCATTTATAACTTCTGTACATTTTTTCACACTTAAAGCATCATCTTTTAAACTGTCGATAAAATTTTTTACCACATTATAATTTGGTAATTGGTAATATTTAACTGCAGCCATATTCCCCACCTTGTAATAGCAGGTTGTGGCGGTAATGCGACATTAGGACACATAATCTTTAAATTTCCTAATACGCGCAGGTGACTTAAAAAAAAAACTTTTTTACCTCGCTAATTAAAGTATCAATAAGTGGATAAAAATTACGTACCATTTCGCATATTTAATGTAGGGCATGAGCTAAACATGTCAAATGAAGCAATTTGGGAAAATGTTCTTTTTAACTGTCGTCCTGCATTCAGCATATATGCAGCACCATCCGAAAAAAACAAAACCCCACTTTTCTGAATACTAGTGACTGATAGTAGTGAAGTAATACTTTCTACTACAAATTTCGTTATTTTTTACTATTGGTTTCCGAAAGATATTTACTGTTAATTGAATATGAGTTTTCAGGTTCATAATAACTTAAAGGTGCAACTATAATATTAGCAACATATCTTTCCTTAATATCAGTGGTCTCATCAACACTAAACCATAACTTTTTTCCTTTCAGATTGTGTCGTATTTTGTTCATAGTTTTTAAATAGACCTTATCAACATAGTTTTATGCAGAGTTGATTCGGCTGGTACTTTTCTGTGGTAGTGTTTTTTCCAAAATTGTCCTCGTGGACCGATAATTTATTTTATGAAGAATATCAGTTGCAATAAAAGCTTTATAAAAATCCATGAAGAAGTAAAGAAACAAATTATTTTGGCACAAATATAATATGATTTACCCTATGTAACGGAACTGGTTTTTACGAGTTCATAACAAATAGTCCCGGAGAGTTTTCGTACTGCGCTTGGAGCATCAAATATTTGTAAATTTATATAGACAAAAAGTCTATTTTAATTTTAATTTATTTCATACAATTTATATAAAAGCATAATAAAATATCATAGTTTAATTTATTTTTGGTCCAAAAACTCTTCTACACTTTTTACTATTGCGACGTCTTTTGTATTAGTCTACAAGAAATCACACCGAATAAAAATACTAAAATAAAAACCATAAATACCAAAGGAAGTTGAATTATTTATTGCATTTTTATTTGATATATTCTATTTATAATCTTAACCAATAACTGACCTTAATCATTAATCATCTTGATTAAAACTCTTTTTTGTTAAATACCTATTTAATACTTTTTCTGAATATTGATAAAATGCGTGAATAAGAAAGGAATAATTGTGACGGTGTCTAACCTAAGGTGAAATCTACAAGAGAAATTTTGGAAAGTGACAGTTTAAAACAGCAAAATTATGCAATAATTCATACTTAAAGTGTTTTTTTATAAATCTTAAGTCTGCTATCCAGATAACAAAATCTTTATAAATGGTACGTTCCACAATAATTCGTTGATTTCTCGTTTTACCTGCTACTGTTAGTTGTAAACTCAATATACTTTGGGTACCCGCATGTAGGTCCAGGCTTAAAATTTTCCTTATTTATTATAGGCAAATTGCAGGTGTTGAATATAAAGCAGAGTCTTTTCGTCTTAGTTCATCAGTCGTTTTGAGTTTGTCAAGGTATTTTCGTGTGTTATTGAGCATTCAAAATAGCTAACCTAATCTATTACTATTAGTAGGTACTCATGACCTGTACCCTTTCAAAAGGTGCGGTGCCTACACAATAGATATTTGCAGGGCAATCTATTTATGGTTGGGTTTTCCACTGAGGGTTGTAATTTAAATTTAATTGCGGTCAAGAAATCAAGGATTATTGTGAAACGTACCATACAATGAGCTGAAAAGATTAGCCAGGCTGATGTCACAGCCTACTTTAAATTTTTCTTTTGTATTCTCTTACCTTGTCTTCTGAGTTGTATGATTCAAGGTTAACACCAACGACATACATAGGAGCATCAGCTGAGGGGGCAGAAATGATAACTTTTTTCGCGCCTCCTTCCAAGTGAGCTGAAGCCTTCTCAATGGTGGTAAATACGCCAGTGGATTCAACTACGTAGTCGGCACCATGTTTACCCCATGGAATGTTCTTGGGATCCCTTTCTTGATAGACATGGATGGTGTTTCCGTTAACAACCAAGGTCTTGCCGTCAGTGCTAATGGAACCCTTAAAACGGCCGTGGGTCGAGTCATACTTGAACAGGTAGACCATGTAGTCTACACTGATGAAAGGGTCGTTGATAACGACTACATGTGAGGCCTTGTCAAGGGATGCCCTCAAGACAAGACGGCCGATACGTCCAAAACCGTTGATTCCAACTTTACTCATTGTTGTTGATTAGATCTGTAAAAAAAAACTTGTTAAATTACAGTGCTCAGATATTGGACCTGGGGCTTATGACAAAATAGATAAATAATTGATTTACAAAATTTTTTATATATCCCGCCAATCAAACAACACATAGAGGGAGGTATATACCCCTTCCAGGCGATCAATTAGCACGTAGAGCAAGAGAGAGAAAGGTTATATACCTATCCCCTTTTGCACGGTCAAGCAGCAAGGCTGCATCTAGAAAGTACATGCTCAAAGACCTAAAATAGGCCTAGATTTAACACTTCGAGCATGCATCTACTAAAGGCGTTTGGCTGTGCGAGAGAGAACGCGCCAATAAGTCTAATTCCGTTCTCTCTCGCGCCGCGTGCTAACTATTTGGCGGAAAGGAATATATACCCAGGAATTAGACGTATTGGCGTTTTCTCTAATGCACGGTCAACAGCAAGGCTGCCTCTAGAAGATATGGGTTCGAAGGATTTAATAACTACTATTAAAGCAAACGCCACATTATTTCAAAAGAAGGGCAAAGCTACAGATGTTCATGACGTTGCTGTAAGGCAACGCCAAAAAAGCCAAGAATTTTTTTATTATCCTAACCCTACTTTTTGGTAAATATAAACAATGTATGACATTTAGTTTTTTTTTTTAATCCACTTTTAGATAAATAGTAAAATAACTGTTTCAAGTTTAAGTAATAAAAATTCCACATGTTTACCAGTTGCGCAAGGTTAAAAATAATTGTCAAGTTACCCCAAATCAAATGGCGTAGAGTTAACACCTACTTTTACTTTCTCAAGTTTTTAAAAAGGATCATTTAAGTTATAATTAAGTAAGTAAGCTGTGTTATAATCCTGAATTAAAATTCAACTGCGTGTAACAAAACTTACTAGTTCTGCAGATTTTTTTTAAATTGAAAATTGGGAATTTTTTAAAAGACCCTTCGGAAACTATACCATTGTTCTTTTCAGATTTTGCAGTTAAAACTATCCAGAATTATAGTACTAGAGTAGGTAATTATCTTATATTTACTTAAAATTTTGTGTTAAGCGGGTTTTACACTGCAAGTCTTTAATTCAATTGTATAATTAAAAAAAAAAATTGTAATAAAAAATCGGGACAATATATTTTGCAAATATTTGGTGAATGTGGTGTGTCAAAGACATACAAATTTAGGCTCAAGAAGTTGTAACAATTTTATTAATAACATAATATTTTTTTACAATGAACCAAAAAAACAAATAGCATATTAGTACTTCATAAACACATTTGGAAATTATTATTCCTTTGATAAATATTTTAAATTTAATTTTAGAAACCGGAATCGTGCCTCAAGAGTTTATAATTTCAGTAGTCACGCCTATACTTAAAGCTGGTTCCAAGAGTGCTATTAATAATTATCGACCTATAAGCCTCATAAGCAATTTTGCCAAGTTACTTGAAAAATGCATAAACGAAAGATTGCGCCTTTTCTTTAAAAATAACAGTGTTTTATCTCCAAATCAATTTGGCTTTGTAGACGAGGGGATCAGTACATCTGACGCTATGCACGGGCTCATAACAGAGGTTCCTAAATCTTGATAAAAAATGTATAACTGTTTTTTTAGATCTTGCGAAAGCGTTCGATACTGTTCCTCATGACAAGCTTCTTGATGTCCTCCATAACTACGGCATAAGAGGAACAGCATTTAGGTTATTAGAAAGTTATCTGAGTGCTCGGTATCAAATGGTAAAACTTAATAATGTCCTTAGTCATAGACAAAAAATAAAAATCGGTATTCCCCAGGGAACAGTTTTGGGTCCGTTACTGTTTATCACCTATATAAACTCATTACTACAGTTGACTACGCCTGGGTTAACAATTTCTTATGCAGATGATACGGCATTAGTTTTTGCGGGTGACACATGGGATAGCGTTAAGCAACACATGATAGAGGGATTAAAAATAGTAAAAAATTGGCTTCAGACTTACAAACTAACCTTGAACTTGGCGAAAACTAATTATATTGCATTTTCTCTTACTAGAGCTAATAGACCTCCTTTTAATGAAATTTTCGTTGATAATTATAGTATTTTGGGAACAACACATACAAAGTACCTCGGAATCATGATTGACCAATTTCTTAAGTGGCAGCCGCATATTGATTATGTCTCGAATAAATTAAGGAAATTAATTCATAAGTTCTACCTTCTGAGGGAAATTTTAAATAGGAAAACATTAATAACCGTTTATAGGGCATTTGTGGAATCAATAATTAGATACGGAATACTCGTGTGGGGTGGTCTATATAACAGTAGCTTGTATAAATTGAATATTGTACAAAAATACATTTTAAAAATTATTTATAAGAAAAATAGATTATATCCCTCTAGAATGCTGTTCTCCATAGACATTGGTAATATTAGAACAATATATATGTTAGCGGTCTGTTCTTTTGTGCACAGTCATGAACGATTGCAGATCGTTATAAACCATAACTATGGTACACGAGCTAATGAAAATAGAGAAATACAGCTTCCTGTTAGTCACAACAACCTAAACATTAAATATGTTAGTTATATTGGGCCCAAAGTTTTTAATATGTTACCTTATATAATTAGGACTGTAAATAATAAAAAAAAAATTAAAAAGTTGTGTAAGGAATTTATTTATAAAAATTGTCATCAGTTTGAAGGGTTTTTTAGTTGATGTCGGCTTATAATTTTATTTTTCTTCATAAGCGGAAATCTGTTCTTATTAGCAATAATTTTAATATTTGTTTTTTTTTATATAATACTTAGGTTTTAGGTTATGTTATGCACATACAAATGTTCTTGCATCTAGGTGCATTTATACAAATGTTTAAATTAGATTCAGTTTTAGTGTTGTTGAAATAGTATTTTGTACTTGTAAATTTGTTATTATTGAAATAAAGTTTAAAGATAAACAAAATATTATGACAAAGCATCGGCACACAAAAAAAAAAATTAAAATGTTTAGTTGGGCAGAGGTTGGCAAAACCAGTTTGCACTAAGTTTCACCGAAATTGCACCAATAAATTTTAACATTAACTCCAATTTATTACAACAATATATTGTTACAATAAATTGGGGTAAATTCTTGTTTTACACGACACAAAATAAATTGTAACAATTTATTGACCAATAAATTGGGGTAAAGCAGCCATGTAAATCCGGCATTAAAAATATGTTCAATGTTGTTATCGATATCTGCTCTCTGACTGTTAGATTAAGTTATATGTGAAACCTCTGTATAAACAATTAAAAAAAAGCATTTTTTAGATAATTTATTGGGAGGTAATCAGCATAATGTATCCCAAAAGTAATCAATAAATTTAAATTAGGTACCTATATAAAAATCCATTAACCCTGTTTAGTCAACCAAATAAATTATATTATAGATAAGTGTACTTATATAATTAATTTTTAATTAAAAAAAAAATAAAAATTAAATTATAGTTTCAAAGGACTGCAGGTAAAAGAAGATTAAACACAAGGAGATAAGTATAGAAAAAGAGAAGGTCAAAGAGGTCAAAGCCGGCATCTATAGAACAAATTTAATCCTACAACATAGTGCACTTAACAAAGTGACAAATAGTACTGTAATTTAAGTATTTGTAGTTGGCTCACATTTAATATATTTACATTTTAAAGCAAAAATAGGATTTGAAAACGCCCTATAAATAGCAGCTGCAAGGGTGGTCTCGATTTTTTAAAATTAGCGAAATTTTAGGTCTTTGGTCTAATTTAGGTTTATAAACAAGCAAAACTCATTACGGGACAGATAATTTTAAAATAGGTATCATTTTCCCACAAAAAATCGACAAAAAAAACCAATACTTACTTGGAAAATTTTCACACGACCCTACCTTCTCTAGCGAACAGACCCGCTTAAAATGTCATTTGAAGGGCACCGGCTGCCATAAAAAGCAAACCATAGCAGTCACGTGATCTACAATGAAGTCACACATTGCGCAAGCTGATGAAAAGTATCTAAGTGCAAGGAGGAAGGAACAAGATGTAAAAGGATAAAACAAAGACAGAAAAAATCAATATACCAGCAAAGAGCAAAATGGAAGTCACACTTCCCAGTTATAGAATAAGTATTAATGGTTGCCTACCCTTCATACTGTCAATATTTTTTTTACTTGACTTAAAATGTCATCGTAAAATTTAACATAACCTGAAAATGTCAGATGTTGAAGCACGAAGGGAAGCCCGAAGGCGAAAAATATTGGAAAATTCCGAAAAAAGATTACAACGAATTACAGGAGTGCAACAGCGAAACGCTAGCTATGAATTAGAAGGTGGGATATAAAAAAAGATATAATCTTTTTACTTATAAAGCTTATTTTAGGATACAGAAGTGCACAAAACATTGAAGATGAAAATCACATAGAAAACCATGTACATAATAGCATTAATTCACTAGGTAGTAACCACTTTTCTCCACAAGTAGAAACAATTTATAGAAATCCTCTATTAAATTCATCTCTACAGGAAACAACTTCTGTAACAAGTATAAACAAATTTTCATTTACAGAAACTTACCGAGTCTCAATTATTATAGGAATAGCATTTATTGTTAATTTGTTGCTATTTTTTACTCAAGGCGATGATTTTATATTGTTAAATAAAATATTTATACCTTTATTGTGCTTTGAAGGTATACATCTGTATTATAATCAAAACAATGGCTCTATCAATGAAATTACAAATGTACTCCATTTAATATGTAGAAACATACCTCCACACCAATTATCATTAATAATTAGATATTTGACATTAGCTGTTACTGTTACCAGAGACGTGATGATATACTTTTTTGCATTTGTGTGCATTTGGTTAATTTTAAAGGTTTTACAAGGACTGTTGTTTTTCTGATTATTAAATTATTATTTATATTTTGTTACTTTTTACAAGGTTATAGGTTTTACTAATATATTTTGTACAATACTGCATTTGTATATTATTTTGTTACCCAAGAACTTACCTTATTAAATAGTAATTAAATATCCACTACATACCCAATAGATAACTTATCAACAGTACTGAAAGATATGGCGAAGGAAGAAATCTAAAACTGATGTAAAAATTAAATGGGGTACATGCAGAGAAGATTAGTACCACTACCCACAATATATTGTATTTCCAAGAGGTATAAAAACTTGGTAAACTAAATTATTTTAACTACGATATATCAAAAGTTTATATTTTTAGTAAAGTCACAAATTCTATGGTACCTATAGTTTATTAGCAAAAAACAATACAGAATACTAACACTAAAAAAATATCAGGTAATCATATGTTAAAAACTATAAAAAAAC
The DNA here is from genome assembly GCA_019359885.1 of Listronotus oregonensis. Classification (NCBI taxonomy): domain Eukaryota; kingdom Metazoa; phylum Arthropoda; class Insecta; order Coleoptera; family Curculionidae; genus Listronotus; species Listronotus oregonensis. The sequence goes on along the minus strand of JAHBCN010001333.1, from coordinate 173,946 downwards.
AGTATAATGAGGTTCACTTCACCTTAAAAACTAAAAAATAATGGCTTAAAACTTAAAAAACTTTCGGAACTTGTCCAGAATTCTATTTGAATCTGTGGTTTCATGATCTTTCTCATTATCCACACTATTGTCCACCTTTTGTATCCGATTCGAGGAACTTGAAACATTTAAATCCTTGGAAGAATCATTACAGATAAATGGTTTTTCCTCTTGATTTTCTGCTATTCTTTTAACCTCTTCAGTAACCTTATTGCATTTAGAGTTTAAAAATGATTTAAAACTGTTATTCTCCAAAGTCTGCTCTACATTATCCTTCATAGAAACTTTAGTATTTAATTCTAAAGTTGCTTTTTCAAAATTTGTAATCAATGGTTCTCCCTCGGGTACCTCTTTTCTATCTTTTAATGTTTTATCAATCTGTAACAAATCTTTGGTTATTTTTACATTTGACTGCTGATCAGTATGATGAGTGTTTAAAAGATTTGTTTCAATTCCTATTACTGTTGTGCCTTCACCCTTGCAGGTGGCAGATGTTTTTAAGTGAAGACACCCGTATCCCTATTCAGATTTGGGTGATTTTTTGGCACTTTTTGTCAATAAAGGCATTTGCCTTAAAGTTTTGGCTCTGACAAGTTGATCTTTACCCTCTGTAATCATTTTGGCCTCCCAGTTTGCAAGTTCCTTTTCATACTGTGCTTTTCTTTTGTTATATTCCAATTTGTATTTGTCCTTTTCTGCATCTTTCATCTCTGTCCATTGTGCTTTTATATCAGGCATAACATCGGGTAGATTTTGTCTCTCATGTTTACTCTTTTCCTTAAGGTATGCCTGTAGAAAAAGACCAAAAGCTGAGGGTGGCCTTTTGGGTTTGCCTTCATCTTTAAGTTCTTTTCGTAATCGCCTTCGTTTTTTATCGTCAAGTTTATCTTGTTCTATTTTCTTTAAAATCTTTACTTGTTCTGGAGTCAAGCTGGCCTCATATTCTACTATTTTTTTTTCATAAGCCCCTTTTTTTTGTTGAGCCTCTTCCTCATACTTTAATTTTGCCTCATTGCTTAGGGATTTCCACTCTTCAGATAAGTTTTTGACTAACTCCTGTGCAGAAAGTGCTGGATTTTGTTTCGCTAATATAGGGCGTTTTTCTGTCAAAAACATGAAGTAAGCTGTTAATGGCCTTTTAGGTTTTTCAGGAATTTTGTATTTTTCGTACTCTTTGGCGTCCTGTTTTAGTCCCACAGAGGCTGGTATAACGTTGTGTATCCTTAAAGAAAAATCTAGCTTAAAATTACAATACCATGTGAAGTAAAATTCGCAGTAGCTTACCTGTTAGTGAACACTATTTTACCGCTATTGTGTAATAAGGAAAAGGTCCTAAAAAATATACTCTGCCCTGCCATATTTAAAGAGTTTTTCTATTAGAACCAAAACTGTCTATAAAAGGTTAAAAAAAGTGTTCAAAAACTTATATCGTTCATAAAATTTTGGAGGTTATGCGTTGGTAAGAGAGTATCCACTGTTGTCATATTGGTATTTTTGATGATTTAAGTTGCCGCTTTAGCATTTTGCTAGTTTCTATATGGTCGGTCGGAGTATGTACTTCTGCTAGGCGCCCTCCAGTACATATAAAATATGGAACGGCTGTGCTCAAATGCAATAAGATTCCTAAAAACTTAACACATAATATGCCACCCATTGTAAAGCGTAACCCCAGTAACACACACATAGGGTCCTCATGATACTACAATTATAGTATCATGTAGGGTCCTACTCGTCGGGGATATTCTTACTAGAGGCAGCCTTGGCGCTCAAACGTGCGAGAGAGAAAGAAGAATCACAGTATAAAATTCCTCCCTAGCTCCAACGTGCTGATCGTTCCGAGGAAGGGGTATATACCCTGCTCTACGTGCTGATTCGTCAACCCCACCCCGTCGACCAATCTGCACGAGAAAGGTTATAGTGTAATTTTTCTTTTTCTGTCGCAAGTTTGTTCGTTCTGCCGGGCATAAAGGCTGCCTCTAGCATGTATATATGCAAAGGTCCTACTAAAATGGCATGAATTTCACTTTTATTTTAGAGTTACGAAAAAACGTGTTTTCCGTGTCCCTCCCAGATAATCTCTTCAAAAGGGTTCTCAAATCGTGATTACTTTTAGAAGATGAAAAGTGAAATGTAATTGTTCCCCTTCGAGCATATACCTACTACCGGTAGTAAGAAAAATCGGTCACTTACTTCCCTCTCTTGCTCCAACGTGCTGATTAGTTCGTGGAAGCAAGATATATACCCCTCCCACCTACAATTGGAGCGAGAGAGCTTAATGATTTTTACTAGTTATATTTGTTTAAAGGTCTAATTTTAACTGGTCGATAGTAGAACTTCGCCAAGGAAAGTAATTTCGTGTTGTGTACAAACAAGCAATTAAATAATTAATTTTTTTTTTGTGTGCCGATGCTTTGTCATAATATTTTGTTTATCTTTAAACTTTATTTCAATAATAACAAATTTACAAGTACAAAATACTATTTCAACAACACTAAAACTGAATCTAATTTAAACATTTGTATAAATGCACCTAGATGCAAGAACAATACTTAAACGTTTTGTTCAGTTTCTATTTGACCTCCGATCAGTGAAGTGCTCGCGATAAAAAAACTACATAGTTTTTTCCGGGAAGGCGGCTGAAGGAGCTGTATCAACGGCTTTTACCATCGGGGATCAAGAAGAAACTCAAGCCAAAAGATGGAGTCCTTCTTCTGGGGCCAAGCGCTGTGAGCGATGATTCCTATATCTGTTTCTTTCTGGGAGCCCCACGCACGAGGGATTTTCCTAATGGCGGAAGATGGTTGCGCGCTCAGCAGGAAGAGGCAGTACTGACAGAAAAAGGTTATGCGCGATACCAGTAGCAGTCATCTGGTCGGATGTCCATTTTTTGTGCCTGCATCGATAAGAAAATATTTTAGAAAATTTTGAGAATTTAAGTTTTTGAAAAGTTCGGAATTTTTGGGGGCTACAGAGCCCGACTATCCAGAAGTTCCACGTACAAAGCCTGGGAAAGCCACGTTGATAACAACGTGTGTCTGGAAAGGGGAGAGCTGGTTGAACGTCCACCGACGGAGACCAAAAAAAGTGAAAGCAAAGCAAAGTAAACGTTTTGTTATTAAGTAAAATATCTGGCAACCTTGCAACATGTTGGATGACTTATGACAGACATGACAGTTGTTTGTAATTTAAAATGGCGCCATATATAAAAAATTGAGTTTAACTTAGATGATTTTTAAAAAATAACTTTAATAAATAAGAACAATACTAAAAAAACATTATTTAATAAGAAAATACATTAAAAAAAATTATTGACAAACAATTGTATGCCTTGTTTATTTGTAAAACATTATTAACCTAAAAAATTCATTTTTGGCAATACAATTATATTAAGGCGATTCCAAGTTCGTACTTTGATCAAATCATTACGCAAATTTCCTGATTTTTAAGTTATTTATCAACATAATTTAAATTAACAGCTTTATCATCTACTATTTTGTAACTTCTGTATAGGTTTCTTTTTTTGATAATATTGTTGTTAAAATGTAAATTTTATAGCCTTTTAATAATCAAATTTATTCATTACGTTGTACAGAGAAATTTTTATACCTCATACTTAAAAGCTATCCTTTACAGAAGTAAACCAAGGATGGCATCAGGAGAAAGTTGGTGTTTACATTCTTCAATTCATTCTTAAATAGTGACGCGTCAAGAAGAAAATATTTCATAAATCATAAGAAAAAATGAGTAGTTTAAAAAGTGAAACTGTGCCCCAAAATCAGGAGTTTTTTCTAATTTGCAAAAATTTAGCTTGTGGAGGTAAGAAGATCTATACATAAATATTATTTTATCACTTTTCCTGTGACTTTACACCCTTAAAATTTGTTAGTAGGTACCTAACTGATATACCTATTATCAAGTTATTACAAAAAGCAGATAGGTGCCTGATTAACCATGATCACTGAACTAAACATTTCTAATAAGAAGCAAACCTAACTTAGATTTATTAAATAAAGTATATACTTATCATATTACAAATTTTCCTTAATCTACTCATTGTTAAGAAAAGAAAAGAAGCAGAATTCCATTTTTATTAATGCAAGTTAGGACATAAGTATATACAGGGTGAAGCATTAAAAAAATATGTTTGGTTTGATTTGCTTTGTGGGTCATTTTGTAGACTAAATATTATTTTTAGATTATGCCTCTAATAACCACTGTTTCTGTTTCTTTTTTATAAAACATTTTCCTTAGGTAAATACTCTTTCTAGATTTAGGTTTTTTTTTAGGATATATTTATTTATTTTATATATTTGAAAAAATACCCTTTTTTATATTATAAAGAGCTATTCCATTTTTGTAATTATACAACAAAAAACAATTGAATTTATAATTAAGGACTTTAATTAAATTAGGTATTATGAAATTTTATTAACAATGTTATTTCAAATTTTTGGGCTATCGAAAACAAAGTAATCTATAAAATACATATTTATATGGTTAGACATAGTATCGTTTACTAGTTTTATTTTTTAATTATTAAAGGTACCTCTATGTGTATTTTTTATTAATAAAATAATTTTAAAATTGGTGTCCAAGTCAAAATACTGAAAAGATGTAGAGCATGTCCCATTTTCAACACTTATAGGGCATCTCCGTAATTGTAAAAGTGATTTGGCGTCTTGTGCTCTTTTTTAGGTTAAACTTAGAATGGTTAAATCGAAATTTGAAAATTTTCGGTTGTCTAAGAAATACGGGGGAGAATCAAAAAGTTGTCAATTTCAGAATGACCCTATATTCACTGGCATAGCGAGGATGTTTAATTTTTTTTCCTAAAGAGTGAGACATGGACCTTACACAAAATATATACCAGATGCTATTAGTCTCAAGGGAAACACCTTGGTAAAGAAAAGTTTCATTTTGGAATTTACGAAAAAAAAGTTATTTTTTTCATCATCCATGGTGTGTTATATTTTTGAAAAGAGAATTTAATATACTATCTTTTTAGATAAAGATATACAGGGTGTTCCATTTAAAAAAAATGAGGTTGGGTCCTATTTACCTGACCCTGCCTAATTATTCTAAAAACGGTAGATTATTCAACAATCATAAAAAATCATTAGTATAAAACATTTTCCTGTGTCTCTTTAAACTTAGAAAATATAGGGTTGTTCTAAAATTGAAGTTTTTTGATTTTCTCCCGTATCTCTTACGCTCTCTTTTGATTTTACCATTTTAAATTTGACTCAAGAAGAGCACATGATGGACGCTATATTATTTTTTTGGAAGCACCAAAGATATATACAGGGTGTCCCAGAAGTAATGGGACACAGAGCAACAGCAGATTTCTTAGGTCGAAAAAAATAAACACATAAATAACATAAACTTGCCTTATCCCAAAGTTGATATTAATTAAGATATAACATACAGGGTGTCAAATTTTTTATTTTGCTTTCGTTTTTTCGTAATAATTTCTTAACTAAACGACATGGCGGTACAAAATTGGGAATTTGGCGGTTCTTTGAGGCGGGAAATTAAAATTCGTCCATACTTTTGATGTTGCTAGTAGAGGGCGCCAGCTACCACCTACCCCACTTGTTTTAGATGGCAAAACTTTTTTTAAGCTGTATATTATTGACCTGTTTATTAGAAAAGAAGTTACTATAATTCCCGCCGCGTCAAAAATGTATACCTGATTTAGGTCTCTAGGGGCAACTGTTAATAAAATATAAACGGGATAAACGCACTTTAAAGGACTCCGCATTTTTCCTATGGACAATGGGTTTTGGCCAATTGCTTTCAAACTTTGCAAAGTAATAGTTCTCAACACACTGATCAAAAGTCGCCACGGGCACTAAACCCGAAAACCTCCCCCAAAATCAGCCTTTAAGGTCACTGATGGGGATTTGGAGGCCTTTGAGGATAATTTTGGGGGGTTAGAGGGGTTTTCGGGTTTTGTGCCTGTAAAGACTTTTGATCAGCCTGTTGAAAACTATTACTTTGCAAAGTTTAAAAACAATTGGCCCAAACCCATTTTCCTTAAGAAAATTGCGGGGTCCTTTAAAGTGCGTTTATCTTGAAAACAGTTGCTCCTAGAGACCTAAATGAGGTATACATTTTTGACGCAGCGGGAATTATAGTAACTTCTTGTTTAATAAACAGGTCAATATACTAAGCTTAAAAAAAGTTATGCCATCCAAAACAAGTGGCGCCCTCTACTAGCAACATTAAAAGAATGGACGAATTTGAATTTTTCGCCATAAAGAACCCCAAATCCCCAATTTTGTACCGCTATGTCGTTTAGTTAAGAAATTATTACATAAAACGAAAACAAAATAAAAAGTTTGACACCCTGTATCTGAGTTAGTATCAACTTTGGGATAAGGCAAGTTTACGTTAATTGCATTATTTAGACCTAAGAAATCTGCTGTTGCTCTGTGTCCCATTACTTCTGGGACACCCTGTAGAAAAGCCAAATAATCTTTTGTTTTTTAACACTAGACATTGTGTGCTCTGTATACTATGTACTTCTATGATATTATTTATGTAGATTTATTTAATTGATATCATCAAGACTATACCTATATTTTTGTAGGGTCTAATACAAATAACATAAAAACTGCAGCTTTTCCCTACACAATCTATCGTCTATTTTGAGTTTAAAACTCGATTTTTTTAGGAATTGCTGGCATGGTATCAAAAACAACTGTAGCACCATTGGATCGAGTGAAAATTCTGCTGCAAGCTCACAATCACCATCATAAACACCACGGTGTTTTTGGGGGCTTTAAACGAATAATTAAAAAGGAAGGACCTATAGCTCTTTATAAAGTAAGTTTATTAGTTATTGAAATACAATTTTATCTTATCGGCAAAAAAATAGACCCAGTTTAATTAAGGGAAAAATAGTTAATTGGAGTAAAACAAACTGTATTTTATTAAAATGCTACAACTTTTTTATGACACTTTCTACAATTAAAATTTACACATGATAACATGTAATATTAATGCGAATAAAAAATGTCCTATTAAATTTTTCGATGTCTGCAGTCTATATGCAGCTGTCCAATTTTGCTTGTTGTGTGAGCCACAATAGACCGATCGGTCGCGGTGGAAGGGTGTTATACCCATTTACTTTAAACCTACCTACCTACCTATCCAATTTTGACATTTGTGACATTTTGTCTTGGGACAAAAATATGTTGTTTTTCGATTCTCCACATGGCTATGTAGTTTGTTTTTTGAATTTTAAAGAAAATTTGGTCACTTCGCACCCGTCGTTTTTTTTATCTCTTTTTTGATAATGCCATTTAAAAATTTAAATTCGGGGTTGCGGAGCCTAGAGGGTGACTCATCCATTGAGTGACATATAGTGATTCTAGTTCATCAAATTTGTATCAAATTATAATTTTTCAACTATTTTATTTTTCGTTACATTGTAAGTTTTTAAATTGACCCGTGTATATTATTTTATTGTCATAAAATATAATTTAAATAAACTAGTAACTTAAAAATATCTTTGTATTTTTAGAAAGTGCGTAATATTTTTCTTTTTGTTCACACTTACCTCTAGTTTTATCATCAATATTAATACAAAAATCTAAAAAAAATCACATTTAGGTCACTTTATTCTGTGCCCAATTCTGTATGGCTATATGTCGACGACGATTATTTTAGTTGGAAAATGAATACTGTCGGATGGCCACAGCTCTCCATATGACGAAAGTAGGTGTAGGTATAACCCAGGTCAATCAATTTGATCTACGCGGGAACGCCAAAAGCGACCAGGTTTTCGGGGTCGCTGATTACGATAAGAGGGTTCGTTTACCTCCATCACGTCAGGTTCAAGGTCATACATCTGTCTTAGGGCTCATTCAAGGTCATTTCAAGGTTATTTTGAAGTGTTTTTGGGATAAAAATGTTAAGTATTTAATTATAAAACTGAAAAAATTCGTACGTATGTTAATTAACCTCCATAAGGTCAGGTTCAAGGTCAAGTGTAGAAAAAAGCATGGAAAAATCTGGAAAAATTCATGCATAAATATAGATGAATCCAAATTGTAAATAATTAATATGCCTTGTTGCAACACTGATTTTTTTTAATAAAAAATACTAAAGAAATTGCTAAAATGTTTAATACTATATCTAAATAAGTTTTAAGATTAGGTAAAAATTTTAAGGGTAATGGAGCTCAAATGGTCAGAATATTCCCATATGCAGCATCACAGTTTACAGCCTTTGAGATTTACAAGAAGTATTTGTCTGGAATTTTTGGCGAAAAGTCTCATATCGACAAGTTTTTAGCAGGTGCCGCTGCCGGTTTAACAGCGGTATTTTTGACATATCCTTTGGATACTATTAGGGCTCGACTTGCCTTTCAGGTAATGTAAATTTAATTGTATAATGCCTTTATGCCTTAGCTTAGTATTTTTCTTTCAGAATTGAAACGGATTGTAAATGATCCAATAAAAATTTCTAAAAAACAAACAGGAAATTTGTTTGGCAAAAATGCGAGTCTAATTTAAAAAATAGATAAAGATTATTTTTAAATCTCGGGCATATTGCTTCTCTTCCACTGCAACCTTAACATTATTATTGTAATTTCTCTATGTGGTTTTAGAGTGCTGTGTCAGTAAACATGATTTGGGCTTTTCCATGTACTATGTTGCCTTTGGCTTCCCAACCAGCACACTTGCCTTATAATTCGGCATTTTTAAGACGAAAATGTTTTATAAAACCCCTATAGAGGTTTAAGATAGCACTACTATTTTTATTATTGCTTTACACAAGACGATTAGTCATCAGGAGTAGAAACTTTCGATGTTAAGAATATTCTCAGGCCTAAATAATAAAACTAATTTTTTAAAGTTTCAAGAACCTTTACAGAACCTAAAGTTATAAGGGCAAAATGTGCTGAAACAATATTTTCTTCATGGTGGATAACCGGATACGTCTATACCAATGGCGGATTCAGAGAGGGGCGAATGGGGCGATCGCCCCCCTCCGTCATCGGCAAAAAAGGAAGAAATAAAAAAAAACGAGTTAAAAATGAAAGAACGTAACTGTTGTTACGGTACTTAGTTAGTTATTAATTAAAAACTTTTTATGTTGCCTATTGCATTTCATTAAGCATTAGTTATTTGTAAAAAATAATGTGGTCGCTATAATACGTGGGCCTACTGTAATTTGCAATTTACAAGTGGAGCCAGACGGGTGGCTAATCTGGACGGGGGACCACCGTAACTTCGGACCTCTTCTACATTGAGGGGTATTCCAATACAGATTTATTCTTGTTTCGTACACTCGCGTTTCGTACACTTAGAAATTTACCTAAAAAATTCTTGTTTCGTACACTGAATTATTTAATAAATTTTATGCTTCTCGTTTCGTACACCGACCATTGTAACGACCCAAATAACCAGTCAAATAAATTATTCTAGTCGATAAGTGTGTTTCCTGCGAAAAATAGTTAGAAGGTTTCGAAAAATAGGAGCGATAGCTCATTCAACGCGGAATCCAAATCTGAGAAAGGCGTTTTGAGGATTTTTTTGCCAATAAAAATTGCAATTGTTATTAAGAAAAAACGAAATTAAAAAAAAAAGTCATTTCGATTTTTGATGATAACTAAAAAACCATAGGAGATAGCGGAAATTGCAAAAAAGATCCTTGAAGAGAAGGAAATTTCCGATAAAAATGTTCAAGCTTCCGGAGTTCTATCTTCATTATTTATAATTTTAATTTAATGCTAAAAATGGGCCTCCGTGAGACATTTTTGGTTGCGCGCTCGGCGTCAAAACCGAGTACGTAACACTAAATATTTTTTTAGGGTATTAAATGTTAATTCACTTTTTTTTTAAATTATGGTTTATTCAGAACACTTCAAAAAATTGATTACGGTTGAAAATTTAACTTAAAGTAAGTTTTTCAACAAGTAAGACAATTGTCAATTAACAAAACTGTTTCGAACTTTCGTCCTTACTGTACATAAAAAAAAAATGCTTAAATAATTTTTTGTTTCGTAAAGCTCCTCTTATATACAAACTTAACAAGATCACGCCATAATAGTTTTAAAAAATTGAATCCTTTGTTTATAATAATTTTATAACTTTGACAAAAAATGAAAAATCAGAGTAATATTTTCCAAGTTATAAAGTTATCATAAACAAAGCATTAAAATTTTTTAAACTTTTATGGCGTAAATTTGTTAGGTATGTATATAAGAAGAGATTCACGACACGAAAAATTTATACGACAATTATTAAAGCATTTTTTTTAATGTACAGGGTGTCCAGTTTTCGTGTGTTTTCATATACCAGCCCCCTTACTATAAAAGATAGAAAGATGGGGTTTGGGCTTACTGTCCTTTTTTTTATGAAACTTTCATTGCCGCAAACGAAATTTTCATAGCCCCCTTAGTTTTGACATACAGGGCGATTTTGAAAATTTGTCATTTTTGACCGTCCCCTGTATCTCGATTATTTGGTAACTTTTCAATAAAGTGAAAATGGATTGGTATAGAGTTTTTTACGTAGAATTTAGTGGCGTAGGTAGTTTTTTTTCTAAAAAGTTTTGTTTTGAGTTACGACCCAAACTTATGTTTTTTTAAATGGGACACCCTATATATTATTTTTTTATCTTATTCCCTTTCACAGGCCTTTCAAAAATATATAATAGTCCATATTTACTTTTTTAAAAAGGAAAATTTTAGCATTTTTTGTAAAATTTATCATTTTCCGATGGTCAATCAGGATAGCCATGACAAAAACAAAATTCTGTAAATGCGCCATTATGGATTGTTATTGTTGTCAAATATTACTGTTATTTGTTTGATTTGGGTTTTTGTTATGGGGGAGTTTACTTTATTATTTTTGTGAAAAATTGTTCCACATGGCACAAAATAATAGATATGAGAATTATGAAAAAAACGATATGTATGTTTGTTTTATCCAAGCTAATGAAGACGCCAACGCAGCCTCGGAGCTTTATTTTAATCGGTAAGGTTTAATAGTATATTATATACCTATAGGTTAGAAGTAGCCTTCAACAATGATATATTATAGGATGTTTTTTTATTATAATGTGAGCATATCTGATGATTTGAATAGATTTTGACATTGCTAATATTCAGCATTAACAAAAAAAATTGATATGTAACATTAATATTCATAATAAATATAAAAGTTTTAATCATTATTATTATCTAGCTTTTTGTTACATATTTAATTATTTCGTAGGTATCCAGAAAGACATCAACCTGATAAAAGAATATTTCATAAAATCAAAGCCAATCTCATTGAACACGGATCTTTTAAAAAACTAAGGCCTAATTTTTACAACAAGGAAAACAAGGAAGAAAATGAAATATCATGCAGAAAAATATATGATAAGGTTGGGGTTAAAAAATCAAAAACTCAGTTAATACTAAAAAAACATAAGTTTAGACCATACAAATACCATCTCGTCCAGCATTTGCATCCCGGTGATGCAGAACGTAGGGTAGTTTTTTGCAATTGGTACCTACAAATGTTGCAGGAAAATGCAAATTTTGAAAGAAAGGTGGTGCGAAACAACTCAAGGTACTGGTCCCAAACGAACCAATATGTAATATTTCCTCGAGAACGTCAAGGTCGGTTTGGATTTAGCGTGTCATGCTTCATTTTTGGCACTAAAATTAAGTATTTTATCTATGAAGGAACGCTAACCGGAAATAGACACCTAGAAATAATGCGAGATGCACTAATGGAAATATTAGAGGATGTTCTTTTGGCGATTTAAATAATATTTATTACCAGCAAGATGGCGCTCCAGTCACAATGCTCAAATAGTGAGAGAATATTTAGAAACAACATTTCCAGATAAATGGATTGGTAAATGGACCTATCAGGTGGCCCCCAAGATCCCCAGATCTTTCTGTGTTGATTTTTTTTATGGGGGTATATGACAAATCAGATATATATGAGACAATACCACAATATTGATCAACTTCGAGAAGCTACATCAAGCGTTTAGGCTTTTGCAGGGTAGGCCAATTACTTTATTAAATGGATTGCGAAAAATTGAAAAAGTATGTCGAAAGTGTTTGGAAACAACGGAGCCCAATTCGAGCAATTTTTGTAATTTAAATAAATAAAAATAAATTAATATGTTATTTTCTTTTAATGTTGCTTAGTTATTATGTATTAATATAGGTTGTTAAATAAAAAACGTTGTTAATTTTTTTTGATTTGGGGCATAGTTCTATAAAAAATGATAAATTTACAAAAAATGTTAAAATTTTCCTTTTTTAAAAGAAATAAATATGGACTATTATATATTTTTTGAAAAGTTGGAAAGGGGGAATAAGATAAAAAAATAATATATAGGGGTCCCATTTAAAAAACATAAGTTTGGGTCGTAACTCAAAAAAAAACTTTTAGAAAAAAATACCTACGCCACTAAATTCTACGTAAAAAACTCTATAACAATCCATTTTTACTTTATTGAAAAGTTACCAAATAATCGAGATACAGGGGACGTCAAAAATGAAAATTTTCAAAATCGCCCTTATGTCAGAAACTAAGGGGGATGAAAATTTCGTTTTGCGGCAATGAAAGTTTCATAAAAAAATAGGACAGTAAGCCGCAAACCCCATCTTTCTATCTTTTATAGTAAGGGAGCTGGTATATGAAAACACACAATGAAGACGAAACTTCGAAACAATTTTGTTAATTTACAATTGTCTAGCTTATTGAAAAAATCACTTTAAATTTAATTTTTAACGGGAATAAATTCTTTAAAGTGTTCTGAATAAACCATAATTTTTTAAATTTTTGCAATAAATTTTTAATACCTTCAAAAAATTATTTAGTGTGACGTACTCGGGCTGTACGTCACACGGAGGCCCATTTTCAGTAAATTAAACTTATAAACAATGGAGACAGAACTTAGGGAGATGGGACTTTTTTATTAAAAATTTCCTCCTCTTCAAGGATCTTTTTTGTAATTTCCGCTATCTCTTATGGTTTTTAAGTTAGGATCAAAAATTGAAATGTTTTTTTTTGTTTCGTTTGTTGTTAATAGCAATTGGAATTTATATCGCTCGTATTTTTCGAAGCCTTCCAACTATTTTTCGCACTGATTATTTGGGTCGTCACAATGGTCGGTGTAAAAAAACAAAAAGCATAAAATTGATTAAATAATTCAGTGTACGAAACGCGAGTGTACGAAACAAGAAAACACCTCAATACAAATAACCCTCAAACCCCCCGGTTATTTTGCCTAAGACCGCCCACCCCCCTGTAAGGATTTTCTGAATCCGCCCTTGGTCTATACAGCTTTTACACAACAAATTGATGCTGGCTTTATACAATACGATCTAACCCATATGCAGAAAGTAAAATATACAAGCGCTTAGAGGAATTTAGATTTCGGTGTCCGACATTGGCTCTGAAGAGACAGGACTAATGAAGTAGCCAAAGCCAATATGTGGACCCCTCACTCAATTAACCGACCAACGTAGGTACCAGCGTTGGTATATGTACAGGGTTATTCATTCTAAAGTAAACAGGGCTTTATTTTTGAACTTCTCTGTACTTTTTTAAAAAACGAATATAGCCATTTCGGGTATTTTTTTCCGTAGAATTCAATACTCTAATCAGAAAAACATTTAGAACAAAAACAAAGGAGTTACAGCACGAGTGACATATTTTTTAAATGGAATATCCTGTATATTTTTATATCAATAGATAGGGATTTTCACGAGGAATTCGGTGATGACGGTTGTCAAAGTCAAGAATTTTAAAAATTCGGTTATTACTTTTTGGAGTAGTTTTATAAGGAGGTTTTCATCAGAAGAACGACTTCAAATTATAACTCTCTATTATAAATGTGGAGAAAACGCCAAGGAAACACAACGAAGATATGTTGCAAATTTCCACCGAAGTATATCAGTAAAAACGATTTTTAAACTGAAGGTCTTATTCGAAGAAACAAAATCGTTACGTATTAGAAAAAAAGGACTACAATGAGTAAAAGAAACCGGGATCGAGCTATTCTAAATTATTTTACTTTGTATCGCATGAAGTCAATTACTTACGCAGTTAGAGACTTAAGGTATGGCCCTGCAAGAAGAAGAGTAACCTATGCGACGGTTCAGAGAACACTGAAATATTTTAAGTATCTTCCATATCACGTTCTTCCAGTGCAGCATTTAACACGTGAACAAAAGGCACTTCGCCTTCAATTTGTTTTTCAAATTTTAATCCATGAACAAGATAACGATCTTACCCTGTTTCAAACGATTCTTTGGACGGATGAAGCTACGTTCACTACATCGGGAATGTTTAACCGACGCAATACGCACAGCTGGGCAAGACAAAATCCCAGGAAATTTCAAAAGATTAAATACCAAGGGAGGTCTTCTCTTCATGTCTGATGTGGTATGCTTAACAATAGAATTGTCGGGCCAATATTCTATGAGGGATCCTTAATCTGGAGAAAGAGATCTCAATCTTCTTGAAAACGATATTTAGGACATTTTAGAAGAATTGCCACTCGAAGCGTATCGCAAGAAAATTTGGCAACAAGACAGTGCAAGTTGTGCAGTATCTCAATCGCCGATACAATCAGTGGATTGGACGTTATGGCACTATTAGATGGCCATCAATAGTCCAGATATTACAGTTTTGGACACTTTTCTCTGGGGTCACTTGAAGAATGTCGTTTACCAAAATGGGAACACAAACACGGAAAAAATGAGACAAAAAAATTGTAAATGAAATTAATCGTCTTAACCAAGAACCTCAAATAATATCGGCGAGCTTAGAAAGGCTAAGAAGGGGTTATAGATCATGTTTTGAAAATAACGGGGGTCATATAGAACATTTAAATTATTAGTAATATTATAATTTTTTGTTATAAGTGTTCTTATTACCACCATATTTTACCTCGTATTGTATTTTAATTTTTTCCGTTTATTGTAATTTTGCTGCTTGGTTTAGAAATAGATATCATTTTTAGCATATAATATAATTTGAAGCCGTTCTTCTAATAAAAATCTCATTATAAAACTACTCCAAAAAGTAATAAACATATTTTTAAAATTCTTGACTTTGACAAATAGGCACCTGTGACCTGTGGCAGCCAGGGTTTTTCAGGTGCAACTATCCTTATAGTATCATGCAGTTTTTAGACAATTGCAGCAGAACCGCAAGAAATAAACCTAGCAACCCCTATATCACCAAATTCCTCGTGAAAATCTCTATCTATTGATATAAAAATATACCGGGTATTCCATTTAAAAAATACGTCACTCGTGCTGTAACTCTTTTGTTTTTGCTTCAAATGTTTTTCTGATTAGATTATTGAATACTAGGAAAAAAATACACGAAATGGCTATATTCATTTATTTAAAAAAGTACAGGAAAGTTCAACAATAAAGCCCTGTTTACTTTTAAATAAATAACCCTGTACCAAGTGTAGAGAAGCCTAACAATATAATTATGTAGAGAGAGAAAAGTGATAACAAGAAAATCTCGGTTTATTCAATCATATAAAAATATAATCTTTGTTATTGGAAATATGAAAAGATGTATTTTTATTTATTTTACCACAAAAGATTTACCTTACTCTAATATTTAATCTATTTCCATAGTTTTATCAAGTAAATATTTAGAGAAGTTACCTAAACAAATATATACTTTAAATCATCTTTTCTGTTGTATTATCTTTTTTGGTTTACATCATTACAATTTTTTTGTAATAGTAAAAAGGGTTATTTAGTCTACAAAGCTGTTCATTACTTAATTGACTTTTATTTTCAATCACCATTTTTGCCATTACTTGTTAGTAAAAACTCATTTTGTTTAAATATGAATTGCAATCATGATCAACAACTCACCCCAACTTCTATACTCATAGGAGTATAGCAGAAAGACGACAGCACTAATAACATTGTGAGATAAATATGGTGTAAATTGGAGTTATTTTAGATAAGTGGAGAACACATCTACACTGGCATCTTTCATACTGCTACCTCCATTTTTAAAGACGAAGGCGGAATTCGTGCTCTCTATAGAGGTTTTACTCCGACGCTTATGGGAATGGTTCCCTATGCCGGGCTCTCTTTTTACTGCTTCGAGTACCTGAAATATGGATTCATGAAGTACCTGCCTGGATGGACGACTAAACCTTGTCCAAAAAATACAGGTAATTTTATACAATCACGCGTGGTAACTAAAAATTTTGTTAACGGTGGTCTTAAAAATAAAGATGTAAGCAAAAAATTAGTAATTTTTTGTTAAGAATAAAGAGTCTGCTGTCTGTGTCTCTGCTACGATTTGTATATAGCTGTATATAAATATTTTTTAGGACGTTGAACAATTTATTATAAGTTTAATTTGCATTTGATATTCTGGTTAGTAGAAGAATAACAGAGGAAAAACATAATTTGCCATTTTGGCCGGTTTTTGTTTAAACAGAAATCTCACTTGTTTACATAAATAATAGGATAAATCCCAGGACTAAAAATGTTTTTTTTTTGTATATTTAAATAAAGAATAAAACTTGATTTGCTTACTTTAAATTGTATTAAATTAAAAAGTAAAAATTTATATTGTATATAGTTTGCATTGTGATTTTTTAAATATTTATTTATTTATTTATTTATAAGTAATTTATTGAGACAATCTCAAAAGGCCATCGACCGAAGTCCTTCAGCCCATTATATTTATAAGACAATGTGTGTTAGCTAATATGTACATATTAAGTAGATAACTGACAAATTATTTTACAAAAAAAAAACAACATCAATAATAATATTACTAATAAGTATAGTGAAAATAGAATATAAATAGTCAATGATAGAAAATTTTTAGTTAGCTATATAGCTGTTGAAGAGTTCCCATAAGGTGTGTTCTGGATGGCGGAATTTTGAATGCTCTCTGGTCCTTTCCCTACAATGAGCTGTTAATAAGTGCCTGTTATGAGGAGTTTTAGCAAACTTCTCAACTAGCACCTGGGTCCTCCTTTAATGGGTTGGATTTTGTATTGACATATAAGCTTTCGTTTGAGGGATTGTGTAGTGGGTTGTTAGGATGCCTCATTTTGGTTAAAGTTCTTAGTGATATGGTTTCTGCAGTGGATATGTTCTTCCAGGTTGGATTCAGTGCATTTGCAAGGAGTATATGTCCATATTCAATGAGTGGTCGACAAATTGTTTTGTAGATTTGGGTAGCTGCTTTCATTGCGATGCCCCTATTTCTGTAGGTTAGCGTTCTAAAATGTTTTGCTCTTGAGACCATCTTTTTCTTGACTAATTTTGTATGATTGTTGAAGTTGAGCTTGGAATCAAGTGTAATACCAAGATATTTAACAGTGGATGTTGCGGCAACTTCAGTGTTCATAATTCTTATTTTAGGAGATAGTGCAGAAATTGTATGGTTAAATATTATAAATTGAGATTTCATTGGATTGACTTGTAGTCTCCATCTATTGAACCATTTCAGTGCATTATTTACCTGGCTTTGAAGGCTATGGATTGTTTTGTTTAGGTTTTGACCATGGGCTATAATGGCTGTATCATCGGCGAATTGTAGTATATATGAATCTGTGTTTTGAAGTGGTATTAAGTCATTACAGTAAAGATTGTACAAAAGAGGTGAAAGTGCTGATCCTTGGGGGAGGCCTTGTTGGGGTTGAAATTCTTCTGATATTGCATGGTTAATTCTAACAGATAGTCTGCGGTTTTCGAGAAATTGTTTTAAGAGCCTTATAAGTGTGTCAGAAATACCAATCTTTTTAAGTTTAAATAGGAGACCCCTATGCACTATCGAAGGCATTTTGATGTCAAGAAATAATGCTGCGGATTTTTGTTGTTGTGTTTTTCACTCTGTATATTTGATGTAAGAATAAACAATGGATGTATGGTGCTACTCTGTGGTGTGAAGCCAAATTGGTAAATAGGTATTAAGTGAGATGTCTGAGTTTGTATCATGTTACGTACTATTTTTTCGAAAAGTTTGCCTAACACAGGTAACAGTGTTATGGGTCTGTAGTTTTTAGTACAGCTATGGTTCGTATTTGGTTTAGGAATATTGATTATAATACCTTTTTTCCAATCGTCTGGAAAAACTTTGTTTGCTAGGCAAAAATTGTATATACTTATAATATACTTGTGAATGCGTTTATCTAGCTGTTTTAGTACTATCCATGGTATTCCGTCATGTCCTGGAGAGGTATTCTTTTGGTGATGAAGTATATTAAAATATTCGTTTTCATCTACCATAGTATCTTGGTTATTATCACAATTTGAACTAAAATATTCCTCATACCAATTATCTACAATGCCAAAATTTTCTTCGTCAAAGTCTGGATTTGCTTCTGGGCTGTAATGTTCTCGGTAGTGCTTGAGAAAAATGTTCGCTTTTTCCATGTCTGTTGAGTATGTGACTCCTTCTTCTGTAATTTGTGGAATTGTTGCTGTCACTTTATATTTAGTTAATTTGTTGACTTTTTGGTAAAATTCCTTCCATTAGCTTCATTTATTTCTTGACATGTGTTAAGCCAACTGTTAGTTCTATATTGAAAGATCATTTGCTGGATATTTTTACTAAACTGATTAATATTGGTTTTAATGTGTGGATCTTGATTTAACTGATATTCTCTAAGCATCCTTCTCTTCTCTTTTATCATTTTTATTATATATGGTGGTAGCGGATAAGTGTAATATTTGTGTGTAATTGTTGGTGTATATAGTAAAATGGCCTCCATTAATTTTCTGTTGAATTGTTGTATCTTTTCTACACTGATTGCATACGGTTGGTTTGTGGTTATATATTTTAATATTTCTTCGTTTACCCTGTGTATATGGCATTTGTTAAAGTTAAACTTGGGAGGTTCCGGACTGATTTCTGGAGGGGTGGTTGTGTTGATTTTAACCTTTATCGCTAAATGGTCTGAGCCAATGTCAGGCAGAAGATCCACAGCCATAATGTTGTGTGCCAAATTTCTGGAGTACATAAACAAGTCTGGAGTGGAATCTGTATTGTTAGCCATTAAAAAAGTAGGAGGTGTATTTTGTTGTAAAAAGTCACTATTCTGTAGAAATGAGTTGACCTGCTTTTGTTTTTCCTTGTTTATGTTAAAGTCGCCAATAATTATTGCATATTTGTACAGTGAAGCTTTAACAAATACAGTTTCTTCTATTCTTGATGTTGGGTGTATATACACCAAAAGCACATGTAGCTGATCTCCCTGGAAGGGCACCGAAAAGTGCAAGCACTCGTTTAGAGGATTTATAATCTGCGGTGCGTTTGCCTTTTTCATTTGAAGTGAAGGGTGTACTTGGACTAAGCTGCCCCCTCGAGTATTGGTTATTATGTTACCTTGCTTTTGAATTTTGTCCCAGTCCCTGTAATTAGTGTTCGTAGAACTTTTTGTTTTTGTTTCCACCAATAAAATGCAATTTGCCTTTTCCCTCTCGACCGTGTTGTAAAGTACAGATCTTTTGTTATGATAGCTGTTAATGTTATTATAAAGAATGGTGAGGTGATTATCCATTGAATTGTATATTAGTTTCTCCATGTATTGGTTCTGTTGGTGATGGCTTTTGTGGGTTATCTAGATCAAACATTAAAATATATACCCGATTTCCAGAAAAAACAGCAGTCGTGTCTATGTTATATTCCTCTACAAATTTTTTTCTTAGCTTCTCGATTAAAGCCTTTCTGTCGATGTTTTTTGGTTTATTGATTTTAGATATATAAGTGTTGATTATTAAATCATGGATTGTGACGGGCGCATGTACTTTGGTATTAGCAGTTTTTTCTCGGGGAATATTTTGCGTTTTCTTGTTTAGACTTCTTATTTTGACGTTTGGAATTCCTTCAATTGGTTTTGTGGGTCGTTGTGGACATTTGTATGACCAGGCTCTATGATCTTCCGCGCCACATCCTAAACATTTTGGTGGTAGAGTTGACGAACATTTTTGTGTGTGGTGGCTTCCAAGACATTTTTCACATTTTGGCTGTGTGTTGCAGTTTTCAGTAGTGTGGTCAAATTTGTTACATTTTTTGCAGGCTTGGGGGCTTGGTGATGGAGGAGAGCTTGGATAGACTGGATAGTGTCTATTTTTGTAGAATAGACCCTCGTTTAGTAATTTTTCGAAACTCTTTTGGCATCCCGTTATAATTCTAATCATAGATGTTGGTTTTCCAGTAGCTTTTGCAATGATACGTTTGCAGTATCTATGTTTAATATGATTGACATTAAGGAATTCGCTGATTGTTTCATCTGATATGGTTATTTCAACTGTACTAATGATTACGGAATAAGTTGGTTCTGGATTGCGTAGGGGTTTTGTAGTGTATGCAGATGTTTCAGCATAGTTGGTAATCTGTTTATTTGCCGTTAATTTAGCTAAAGTCGTTAGTATAAGTGACTTGTCTGTATTTGTTTTTAGTAAAAACCCCTTTTTTGTTTGCAAAATTACATCATCTGAATTTGGATATTCTCGTTCCCATATGTTTGCCAAGTCCAGTCTACTTAAATTTTGTTGTGTATTTAAATAAAATAAATGTTTATATGTTTTGTTGGTTACTGTTTGCATTTTCAGCGAGAAGTTTTTTTTGTTGTTTATTTGTGTTTTGGTTTGAGTTTGTTTACCTTTATCATTGAAGTTTTTTGTTGCCGAGGTATTTGGGTCCACTAAAGAGTTTTTTGATTTTTTGTTGATATGTGTTGGTGAAACCGAGCCAATAATTTCGTTTATTTCTTGTTTTGTAAGGTTTTCATGCCGTTTTCGTTTTTTGTATTCCGCGATTAGCCATACGAGATTTTGATCATCGTCTTCTTCCGATTCGGAATTATTAGTATTCATATTAATAGTTGTTTGTATAAAATTTAAATGATAGTGTACAAAAAAAAAACTAATAACTTTTTATGCTGTGCGGTATCGTACCGTCTCCGATGCCGTACCACTGCCGAATGATTTTAATTTAATTTTTTAAATATTAAATTCGTATACGCTAATTGCATAGTGGATCAAGCCGTAAAAATACTTTTCAAAAAATTACCAAATCTAGAACATGGTTTCTGGTATCTTTTTATCTATAACCAAGGTAAATTATTTTTTCTACCAGCGTGCGGAAAGTACAACGTTTGCACACGCCATGCGAAGAAAAATGCTGACATTTGACAAGATAGATTCATCTGTGATACCGGCTATATTTGACGTCTCAACCACAGGGTGTAACCCCACTTTTTTATCTATCTCTTATGCTTTTATAATGTAATAACTATGCCGTTTTGTCGGTGGTCAATAGAATGACTTATGACAACACCGGCTCTGTTTTCTTAGACGTCTTTGATTAATATAAATTTTTCATAGTTTTAAGCGGTTCTGATGGATCAGGTACAGGGTGGCCCGTTTATCTTGGGACACTGCTTGATCTCATAAAATATACAAGATACAGAAAAAAGTTTCATAAAAAAGTTTTTTAAATTTAATTTATATTTTAACAAAATTTTATTTTTGTATATATAGAGTACTCCATTTTCCGTGGACACGCATCAACTTCCTTAATTTAAATAGAACACCCTATATACTATTGCATCCTTTGATTTTACGTAAAATTCTAGACATATTTCATATATGTATATATACTTAAGTATTGCCGTTTTTAACATATTATAAATTTTATATAAAAAATGAAGTTTGCGGATCCTAAAATAATTATCAATTTTTCGTATAAAGAAGCCCTTACTATTGAAAAGAACCTACTTCAAAAGATCCTTATAATATTTTGATGATTGTGTACACGTAATATCGCTATTTCTAAAAAAATCTGCTTGTTTATACTATGGGCCGTTTATCTTGCGACACTACCTTATCTTAGAAAATATATAGGAGATGAAGCAAACAGTTAAATGCAAAAATTAATCGACTAATTCCAGTCTTTAATGTGTTTCATTTTATTCCTTCATATTTCACACATTCTGTGGTACTTGATTGTTTTTTAAACGCTGTCATGGCCAACTATTAATAAAACTTAAGAGCCATATAGCAGACTATAGTATTTTTGCAATAGAAAAATATTATATTGCCAGTATTTCAAAAACTACAGAATTTTGGAATAAGCAACTTTACACAAACTTACCTTATTTTTAATTCTAAATAAGATAAAAGTATAAAATTTTGGGGTTTCCATTTGAAAAAAAATATTTTTGGCAGTTTCCTTCATTTCATTTTTAATCTTATTTTTTGAATGCCCTGTATAAACAATCATCAAAATATAATAAGAATCTCTTGAAGTAGGTTCTTTTCAATAAAAAATCTTTTTGAAATTAAATAATAAAGGATTCTTTATACGAATAATTGATAATTACTTTAGGATCCGCAAATGTCATTTTTTATATAAAATTTAAAAGAATTTTACGTAAAATTAAAAGATGCCATAATATACAGGGTATCCCATTTAAATTAAGAAAGTTGATGCGTGTCCGCGGAAAATGGAGTACCCTGTATATACAAAAGTAAATCATCAGTATCATGTATATTTTATGGGATAAGGTAGTGTCCCAAGATAAACGGGCCAATCTGTACAAAACTCCCAGTTCAATTTTTGCAAGCAGGAATAGAGGACTGCGCTACCTCTTAAATTTTCTGGTTGCTTTTTGTTCAGTACTCAAACTTGTTACTTTTTAGGTGGTTTGGTCTTAACCATTCCCGCGAAGCTGCTATGCGGAGGTCTTGCTGGTGCGGTTGCACAAAGTTTTAGCTATCCCTTGGACGTAACACGGAGACGTATGCAACTCGCAATGATGAAACCTGAAACCCATCATCTAGGTCATGGAATGCTTAAAACGCTTAAGCACATTTACAGCGACCATGGTGTTGTAAAGGGGCTATATAGGGGTATGTCGATAAATTATATGAGAGCCATTCCTATGGTGGCTATGTCGTTTTCTACATACGAATTGTGTAAGCAGATTATGGGGTTAGATACCGGATTGGCAGTGTAATGACGTGATTATTTAGATAAAGTGCGATTTGCGTTTGGGTAAAATGGAATTAACGTGTTTTAAGGGAGCATATTTTGCAAAGAAAACCAAAAATGTATATTGTTTGAAGATATATTAAAGAATCATGAACCTGAGTTTATTTTAAGTTATTTTTTGT
This sequence comes from Listronotus oregonensis, assembly GCA_019359885.1. Lineage (NCBI taxonomy): Eukaryota > Metazoa > Arthropoda > Insecta > Coleoptera > Curculionidae > Listronotus > Listronotus oregonensis. Next base: position 150,755 of record JAHBCN010001333.1, on the reverse strand, counting down.
AAAAAATATATACAAATCATTGTTTATATTGTAACATGAAAAATTTCAGAATTATTTTTAGATTTGTGCAATATATTACTTAAAAGAGTTCTACTCGTTGCTAGAAATACATGGTGTATCAGAACTTATCCCTACTGAAACGGATTATATGTCCAAGCTAACATATAATTCCAAAACCAAAAATTGCGAAAAATTTTTGGACGTGAATTAGGTGATTAAATACCAGTCAATTACTAAAGGCGCATTGGCAGTACTTTGCGGCGGTTATAAACCTTTCAATTTCAAGTTTCCGGGTTGTTACAGGTGATCTGTTAGTCAATCAAATAAGTCGTTTTTAAAACATTTTTATATTATTATGGTTGATAAGGATAAGTTTTGAATGAAATTGTTTATGTGATAGGTTTATTAAAATTTCATATTATCTATTTGATAATAAGATATGTTATCAAAGCAGATAGTTAGTGAATATTGGGTTTAACATCCTGTCATAAGATGTTTTTGATAAATGTGTAGTTATACAGAGACAAATAACATAAAATAAAAATAAGCTAGAGCATAAAATAGGAAATTACAAGAGTACCTACTTTATTTGTTGTAGTTTATGCAAAACATAAATTAAAAAATAATACATTGGAACATTCCATGAAAATTTACAGTCAGCCAGTAAGCGCATGTGCACTTTGCTCAGATCCATACCGTCATTTCTAGTAGGGGCATACACACTTTTATTTTCACATACAAATAAAATAAGACTTCACTCATCTTTAGCGTTTTATTATTATTATTATTATTATTGTGGTTATTGTCTTTGGTCCCGTTTATCACTATTTATCACAAATAAATTTAGTGATATTAGATATTTTTCTTTTAACATCACATCACACTTATTATATTTAATAACAGGTCTTCCTGTAAGAGATATTAAATTATGATCCCATTGCTCACAATCTTTTCTATTTTAAACTGACTAATATTCAGAGCGGCAACGGTATCTTGCTGAAGATATTTCATAAATAAACTACCCGACTTGTTATAAAGTTCCGTCTCTGTGTTTTGTCGTATCTTTCTTTTTTCAGGACCATAATTTAAAGAATATACAATATTGTATATTTTTAAACTATGCCAGGACCAAATCACAGGAGAAATAGCCACCAATAATTTTAAAAACCTCGATAGGGTCACGCCTTAGTTCTCTCTATCACCCGTTTGGTACCTTCATTTTGTTAAGTCCAGGTTCTTTAATTCTGCAAGTATTCTAGTAACCCGTCTCTGCATCCTTTCAATAAGCTCTATATGCTTCACGTATTATTCAATCCATAGCTCTACAATCCGGGGTGGGTCTTGGCCGCCTCAACAATTCTCCATTCTCTTCGATCCTGTGTGGCTTCTTCCCAATTGACCACCCCCAGGGTTTGAAAGTCCTTGCGGATATTATCCCGCCACCGAAGTTTTGGGCATCCAAGTGGTCTTTTGTTGTTAAGGGTTTCTTCCCAGACCATTTTAATTAGCCTTGAGTCATTACTCCTCTGGACATGTTAAGCCAGCCGTTTTAATCTGTTTGACTTAATTTCTTGTACTATACCTGGACTGTTATATAGTATAATATCTCGTTGTTCGTGCGCATCCTATACCGCAACGTTTGTTGATCCCAGACTGCTCCAAATATTTTTCTAAGGATCTTTCTTTCAAAACGATTAAGTAGTAACGTGTCTTGTACGGTCATGGTCCATATTTCTTTAGCATAAGTTACAACTGGTCTTATAATAGTTTTATAAACATTTATTTTTGTTTGTCTGGTCAGGATTCTTGATCGTAATAATTGCTGGGTTGCGTAGTAGCATTTATTTCCTTGTAGTATACGCTGTCTTATTTCTACTTTAACGTTGTTATCTGATGTTATTAATGCCCCTAGGTATCGCAAATACTGTACGTGCTCGAAGTTGTACTCGTCCATGGTAACATTTTGTCGTATTCGATCTCGTCCTGTGTTTCGTGTCATATGCATATACTTTGTTTTCGCGATTGACTTTCATTCCCATCTTTTTTGCCTCATTTTGGAGTGTTATAAAGGCTTCCTACACATTAATTGTACTCGTAATATGGACTCGATAAAAATTTTGCACACTCCAATTTTGATTTTATATAGGATTTACAGAGCTTTGGAATCATTATTTTATGTTATTTGATTCTATAAACCTTTAATGTTACTTTTTTTTTTAATTCTCATTTTGTGTTATTTGTCTATATAAAACCACATTTACTGTTGGTAAAATGCTTATGAAAATGCGCAGGAATAAAAAAATTAATATATATTTTTTTAATACTAAAGCATTAATCAAAAACTGGAATATTCATAAACATTGTTGGATTTCCTTTTCAAATTTATAAAATTATAAAAATAAAAATGCCTACATATAAAAAAAATATATTATTGATATCTTAAAAAAAAAAAAAAAAGTAATTTTGATATTGTCTTATTTGAAGCAAGGCTGTAACTCCGAAATAATAACTAAAACAAAATTAAGTCTTTGTCTTTTTATTCCCACGTATCTATTGGGAACTTTTTCATTAAGTTTATACCAACAGATCTTAAAACATAAGTGTATGGATAAAAAAGACTGTTTTTAAGGAAAAATATACAAATTTTTTAGGAGTGTTTACGTGACTGTATTTTTTTATTCTTTAACCGACCATAACCAAATTTAACTATGATCGTTTAAAAAATAAAAAAAGTAGCCTAAAGGTGTGGTTCCTTCCACGCGGCCGTCGCATACGACTAACGCAATGCGACTAACGCAATGCGACTAACGCATGCGGCCGCCGTTTAATCAGGTGGTTTCTTAGGACCGCGGCTCAAACTCACGATAGCAAAATTATTAGTGTAAAGGGAATAATCTTTGGTAAGAGTCGTGATGGATGATCTAGCAATATGTTTATTGTTAGAAAAAAAAAGAGGATGACGAATACTATTACAATTAGCCAAACTGAAACATAGCAATGCCCCTATATATCCAATATTTCAGCAAAGACGCGATGAGGGTTGTAATATTACATTAATAAATCGACATCAGCAACAGGATGAAGTAAAATTTAGAAAATATTTTAGACTGAATAAAGCACAGTTTAGTTTTATTCTTGACTTAATAAAAGACGATATAAAGTCCGACCCATACAACAGAGTTGAATGGGTCGGGAATCCAATAACCCCAGAGGAAAAATTATCCATTGTATTAAGGTAAATCTGTACAGGGTGTCCCAAATTCGAGTCTTATCATTAGGATCCCGGAAACTTGAGGAGATACTAGGTCGGTTAAATGAAGGCAAAGTTGCGCAATTTGATGCTAATCAAAATGCCCCCTTAGAACTTTCGAATACATACTTTTGGAAAAAACCGATTATTCGCGATTTCGTTTTAATTTTTTTATGACTTTATTTGAATGGATGTAACTTTTACACTTCCATTGCTACTTTTTCTGTTCTACAAGATAGTGTTATTAGATTTATACACCGACGTTTCGTCTTTGAGCTGCCATCATCAAGTGTTTTTAAATACGACCCTGGATTTTTTTATTATGTATTTTAGGAGCTATTAAGTTCCCAAAACCAATAATGTATTGCACTTATTCGAAAAATTTATATTAATGGCAATTTTCATAAGAAACCATATGTTAGAGAGAGTCAGACAATATATTTTTGGCAGGATCTTGGGAAAACATTAACCTGATTTTTTTGAATAAGTGCGAAACATCATTGGATTTGGGATCTTAAAAGCTATTAAAATACGTAATAAAAAATCCAGTACCTCATTTAAAAAATAACAACAACAATTAAAAAAAAACACCGGACATTCCACATAAAACAACACAAACAAAATATCAGACGCACACACGACTGCGGCTACACTGCTTTTTCAGCAGTCCAGTCGCATCAATCGCAGTCGTTGACAGCGGACGCATACGACGCCGACGGCCGCTCGGAACAAACCAGGCACATTTAAAAACATGAGTAGGAGTGCTTTGCTGCTAACGTAGTGCGGTAGCCGCATGCGGCGGCCGTGTGGAAGGAAACATACCTTAAAAGTTAATTCGCGGACATCTGCTATATCTTTTATAAAGATCAGTGATTTTACGGAGCCACCGATAGTTTAAACGGTTTTTACAAGAGTAACTGGTCGCAAATAGTGCTAAGGGTGGCTAGATAGTTCATTTCTCTGTAAATAAATTTTTTCTCAATAGACGGGAAAATGTTTATAATTGTTATTTGTTATGATTATTGTATTTAGTTGCACTGGCACATCATTTTATAAAAAACATATATTCTTTTTTGATATTTCATAATATTGTTTTTTATGTTCAGCTTATAGTATTATTATAATTTATAACTTAAGTAAAACACTAGTGTATTACAATGAGAAACTTGGATCCAAATGTATTTGCTCAATTTTTGGGTGTATGTATTGTTATATACATGTTTTATGGAATTAATTTTATTATCTAATTAGATTTGTTATAAACTACGGCATTACGTAGTAATTATTTTGGTGGTCATTTTTTAGATGCTTAGCTTTTTCCATAAAAAAACTGGATTGTTATTTTATTAGGCTATTCTATTATGTTGAAAAGTACCTTGTTTTAAATTTAGTTACCTATATATTTATTACTTACTTTTATAAAAAATGTTGTATTATAATGTTTTTTTTTAATAAAGTACATTTAAAAGATTTAGTTGAAGTTATTGCTAATGCTTTATATTGCTGTGCTATCGATCGATTCATGATGATTTTGAGTCTACGTTTCATTAATTAAGAGCGTGAAAATAATAATAAAAAATATATTTAAGTAGGAGAGACAATGCCCAATGTTGTCGGTTTTACAACACAAAGTCCCCACTTTTCCTCGATCGTATTGCCTTAAGGAAGAGGTGTGTCCTTTGCGGGGCGCGCCAGTACGAAAAGTGACCGCGTTGGGTATGTTTATGCTTGGTTTTATTGATATTGTTTCTCCAAAGCAAAGGTATAGTTTTATTCAAGATATAAGAAAATGACTAGACATATCGATTATCTCCGACTGCAATAAAAATCCTCAAAAGTGATCCTTTATGGCCATGCCAACAGAGGTGAGAATAGTTCAGGTCCGCACTTTACCCTATACGTTTAGATATAACCTGGGGCAAATAGGACATCATAAGTACTTATATATTATTTCAGTCAGGTAGAAATACGACCCTGTACGGTCGGGTGCGATAATTAGGTCAACCTACCCTAATAGTACCATAAAATGCTAATTTCGAGGGTTTTTACTGCACTCAGAAGCAGTCGAGACTTTTAGTCATTTTCTTATATCTTGAAAAATACTATACTTAATTTTATTGATATGGCTACGTTCGACCGATGTCAGCGCTGACCGTCGGTCGAGCACTAAATCCAGCCTTAAAACGTTTAACCCAACGTACCAAGTTTAAGTTAAAATGGCAGGGCAAAGAAGGCGAGAGACGTGTAAAACAGCTGTCGGATTGCCCCTTCCATTCAATTAAATGATAGTTGCCCCTCCGAACCAATTAAATTAAAAATGGGAAGTAAGATTCCACCATCCTTAATGTTCTTTTTTTCTCCGAATTATTATTGACCAAATGTCTAGAGGTACTGACCAATTAATTTCTGGCCATTTTGAAGTAAATTTTCTGTTGCGGAGACCTGCATCAGAGGCAGCCTTAGGGGGTGGTGAACAAGGCAACCGCCCGAGGCCTCGCTCTTGCAGGGGCCTCGCGCAACAACCCAAGCAAGTTTAAAAAATATAGATTTTTTTTAACTATATTTTTTTATTTAAAGCTTTTGATTTTGATGTAGTACTTGAATATCGCGCCTCGAGACACTTGAAGATCGGGTTTTTTTATCGCATAGCACGCGGGTCAGCTCGGGAATCGGGACATAAAGTTCTGCTCCTCTATCGCTCGGGGAATTCCCGTGTTTCATTTCGTTTGTCAACTCTTGTCACCTTGGAATTATTTTGCAACACCTAGAAGCATTTACAAACTGGCTCGATAATTATCTTGTATCAGCGAGAGAAATAGCCGAGGAAAATGATATTGATAGACAGTTCAAAGAAGTCAGAAGACGACGTAAAAGGCGATTTGATTATGAAGGGGAAGATAAAGCTAATAAATGAAATGCTAAAGAGATTTTCAAAATAAACTATTTTTATGTCATTGTAGACAATGTGCGCGCAAGCTGTCATCCAAGGTTTGAGGCACTTAAACATTATGAGAGCATATTTTTTGGTTTTATGTATAATATAAAAAGATAAAAGGAAATTAGTTATAGTAAACTTTTGAAGCAATGCAGCGACTTGCAAATATCTATGACAGTAGGAGAATCATCTGATATTGATGGACAGGAATTGTACGAAGAACTGAATAGGTTTATCCGTGTTTATGAAGAAAACGACAATATTATCTCTGTACTGAAATACAAAATAGAAAAAAAATTAACTGAAGTTTACCCCACTATCGAAATAGATAGAGCAATTCTGTTTGTAGATCCTCGGGACAAATTTAAAAAATCAAATAAATGTGTTAAACTTTTAAGGCAAAAACGATTCATTTTAAAGATATAGGGCGTTTTTGAATTTGTGTTGATTTTACGATGGTCCTGTTTATCGGTTGTTATTAGAGATAGAAAAAAACTTTAAGTTAAAATGTTTTGTAGATGTTTACGTAGATTCCAGTGGCGTACTGATTTTTTTATCAATTAAGATTTTCAATTTATTATACAAACTTGTTTTTTTTTTAATGGGATGGAATATGTTATGTTACCAATCAACTACAAATTAAATTACCGCTTTAATGATACCCCACACTTTATATATAAGTCAGCTAATAGCGTTTTTGCAGTTTTCCTTCTGGCCAATAATGATGTCTTATACATGTAAATTAGTTTTAAAAGGTAAATAATTTTAAATAAAGGTGTGCTTTTTATTACTAGACTACAGCAATTTATTAAAGGATCCATAGTGGCGTAAATTATGTTCTATAACGCTTAAAAGTGTTAATATTTGACTGTTTTCGGTACGGACATCGCGTTAACAACAATTTTTTCACTTTGAATGTAACATTCAACATGTAGGTATCTAAATTTGTGTAATAACTCAAAATGTTTAACTGACAGAAAAGCATCACTACGCCACTGGAATCTACGTAAAAATCTACAAAATATTGCTATTAACAGTTTTTTTCTATCTTTAATAATAACCGATCTATAGAAAACTCGTAAAATCGACAAAAATTAAAAAACGCTCTGTATCTCCAAAATGAATCGAGTTAGCTTTGAAATTTTAAGACATTTAAAGTTGTTTTATAAATCCGTACCGAAAATGTACAAACAACCAAAATGTGCCACCCTGCGTACATTATAAAATACACCAGAAAAATGTATTGAGCGATGTTTTTGTCTTAAATGGACCCCGATATACTAGGGCACGAACCTCCACTGAAGGGGTTCATTTATTATTTTGGTTTAAGCAAACCGCAAGTTCATAAGGGTAAATCAATCCTGTGAACGCACAGGATCTATTCCCTGGGACCAGGACTGAATAAGCGGTCCCATTTTGGCGAGTATCCTAACCATATTTTTTAAAATATTACATTATGTTTCAATGTTGCATGATTTGTGTACGAACCAGCGATGAACTAATATTACATAACTTTTCAAAGAAAATATCACTTTATTACCATAAAAATTGCACAATATTTTGTTTAAATCCAAAGCCGTCCCAGTTACAGGAATTTGCGGGTCCTGTTTTGTGCATGCATTTGACCGCACGTAGCAAAAGAACTACATTTCAATATTACAAAATATTGCAAATAAATAAATTCTCCTTTCGAAGCCGAGCCTTCTCGATCGACAAGGACAACAATATCCTCTCGTGTGGTTTAGACGAGAAAAGCTTGCAGGAGACTCCCAGCCGCTGCGGTCGATGACAGTTAGAGGTCACCTTTAAAACGCTAGAGTAAGTGAGACATCTCTGAACGCTGAAACGACGCGACGCTCAATCGATGCTCGGCAGTCGGTGAATAACAAGCGCGGCCTACTCGATCCTGCGGTGTGGGTTTGATACTCCCGCTCAACGAAATAAAATATTGTGAAGATTTTTACGAGTTTCACATAAAGAGATGGATTTTTTTTAAAAGATAACATAGTATTAGGAAAAAAGTTTGGGTTTAAGTGACTGGAACCACATTTAACGGAACAGTATTAAGAGGTAAGTCTATTTTTAGCGGGCATTTTTTAAAAAAGCTCGTTTTGCATATGTTTTGTTTAAATTAATAATTTTTGTAATTTTATAATTTTCATAAGTATTTCTGAATAATAAAAAACCGCATTTTGTTTACATTTTTTTTATATTCAAAGATAGTAAGTATATTCCAACAGTAAATTTTTATGAAGAACTAAAGATTTCCCGCCTATCTTAAATTGTCATCGTTTTAAACTTAAAGCTAAATATATGTGGTCTCTATATCAGATTATCTAAATAAGCTACATATGTTTTTTTATCTTATTTGAGCAAAGAAAAGCAATAGTAATCGGGACTGAAGGCTTAAAGACCGGTTCCTTTTCCTGAAAAGGTCATGACCTTTCAGGACCTACAAAGCTCGGTGTGTATCTCCAATACTATTAGAGATAGAGAAACATGTTTTCCTGAAAAAGTTTGTGGGTGTTATGATTATGATAAAAAATAAAACTTTATAAGTCAGTTAGTGACACCGGAGCTTTAAAAGCCTTTAATTTATATTTTCGATTTTTTTGAAGTTATAACCTATTCTAAAAGATGCGTCCTTTTTAAGTGTGTAATTTTATCAATTCAGTTTACCTAAAAGGGTAGTTAATTACAGAATATTTATATTTAAGGTTTGGCGGTATATTATTCGTATAAAAATCCTTTCAGTCTCTACAGGGTGTTCAAAAATACGCGTAGAAAATTTTATGACAATAATTGAGATATGCCGATTTTAGCTTACTTGGTTATTATTTTGTTTAGTCCTTAGAAAACGTTCAAAATTTTAAGATTTTTTTTTTATTTCCGTTTGAGAAACCAGGCAATTATTTATTAATGACTTTTTAATGGTACTAGTTTTGGATTAGGCTATAAAAAGTTTGGGAACTTAAAAAAATTACGTTATCAGTAAACTTTTTTATTTTGTATAGCGTAATGGGTGTTTTTAGAATATTTTATAAATACTTAATATTTTTTATTTGGTGAGACCAAGAAAAGAAAATAAAAAGTGATTTTAGCCATGTGCACGTGGAAATGTAATAAAGAATATGGGTATATCCGGCCGCAAGAATTTCATCCTGTTTGAGTCAAACCAGGCAATCATTTATTACCTGGAACTTTTATTACAGGCTAAACCTTATTTTTGGGCCGCATTTAGGCTATTATTTTTACCTACATGATGATTTGGGCCGCAATTGTCCTAAGCTGAAGAATATTTGTATTTCATGCAAATTTTGTTTATTATTAAAATCATAGCAGATTTTTGTCAATCCAACCATCATCAGTACCATTCGTCACAACAGAAAATCCACCAATAGTGCATAAATATGTTAAAATTATATAATATTAAACAGTATCATATTCTGCATAATAAAACATTTTGCTAATAACAATAATTATGGTTGAATTACCGAAAACGGAAAGCGCTCTGCTAGAACTTTGATAATAAACAAAACTTCTACGAATTTTAAAGCTCTTTTATTTATTAGAAATGTCACGTTTTCTGAAATGACAGGTTACCTTTACCTCACCCCAAAGCTAACAAAGACATTTGCCCCTTTTTACAAATAATAATTACATATTCTAATATGGCTAATATTTAATATACAGTCTCAATTACTGCAAATGGTATTTATCCATTGGTGTTTCATTTACTTTTTAATCACCAAATACAACCTAAATATCATTCCAGTGAGTTTAGGTTAAAAAAGTCAATTGCTAAAGTCTTCAAAGAATATTAGGATTTTTACAATCAGAAAAACACAGTATATCTTCTACTTAGCCAATTATATATACTCTCTTATAAATAAAACTTGTTAAAAATCTGGACAAATCTTATTTTGGTTATAATTTACAGTCAATCATAAAAACAAAAGGTGAAATTGCTTCAATTAATTTAGTCCTAAGTAATTTATAAAAATTCCAGTTCTTTCAAAGCATCCATACAGATTATTTAAAAGCCTGCACACCTATGACATTCAAAATCACCCCAATGGCCCCAAAATTAACTGGAAATCCAATTTCGGAAAGAGGGTCACAGAGTAACCCTACAAATAAATAAGTACATAATATGTATTAAAATTATCTCATATCATAACTAATTAAAACAAAAAACCTTTATGTCCATAAGAAATATACAAAGTATTTTCTTTTCTTTATGAGCAAAGGATTATTTACCTTTAAATAATTTTGCTTATAAACATAAATTTGTGATATAAGGTGGCAAACTTCAACCGGTATAAAATTTTATAAAATTTTATTTCAATCCATTTTTAGTTGACATATTTTGCCAATTTTTTCTACAAAATTTTAAAGTGCCTTTGAAGTACCTTTAAAAAAATGGATATGAAAAAATTTTTTTTTTTAATTTTAGGTAAAAATTGCTGGTATTATATCATTCAAACAGGATAGTCTATATATAAAAAAATAAATTTGGGTTTAAAAATAACCAATTCTTCACCATTTCTGCAAAAATTGATTATTTCAAACTTAATATACTATCTAGACTATCTTTTGTTTAATCCTCATGAAATTTTTTGGAAACCAATAATTTGTATTCCTCTTTGGAATAGTACAAGCCTTTTTGCCAATCCAACAGAAAAACCTATTCTTTGTAGCTTTTTTCAATGTATAAAAAAGGTATAGAATTTGATGGAAAAGGGGTCAAACATGTTAACTAAAAAATTGATTGAAGTTTTCAAATATACTTTTATTTCTTTGAGAATTGATGCAAAATCAAATTTCCTTAAAATTTTATGACATTTCTAATTAATTGGCCATCTATGGATGATATCAATACAAAAACAATTTCGTTAATATTGCAGTAAAAACACTTTTGTTATAAGAATTAATAAATATACTACATAAAACTAATAATTTTTAAGCTAATCGGTAGAATTACACTCGGTACCTGCAGAATGGTATCAGGAATTTTTTTTAATACATATAACTGGCAAACTCTACCTGATTTACTGCCGATTTCAAGATTAATTGGAAAAGTAATGTTCGTTTGTATCTTGGGCCTTTTGATTTCTGGTGGTAATTGAAAATCAATCTCCATATTCCTATTGGTCAAAAACTGTTCATTTTCTTCAATCGAGCCTAGTAAAAGAAAATAGAGATAACATTCTAAATTTTATTTTTTATAGACATTTATAAAAGTAGAATTTAGTAAACCTGCCATATACAGGATGATCCAATCTTAAAAATCTAAATACAATTTAACTAAAATATTGAAAGGCCCACTAGGCTGTCCCGTCCGTGTATGGTTTTTTTTGAGCTACGGCTACGCAAGTGGTATCAAAAGTTACGTTTTAATACAGAGATTACGATTATCATTAAATTTAATTAAATGTTTGTCATCTTGAGGCCTCTACCGGTCCTTCAAGTTTCTAAAATTGGCCATTTTTAGGGGTTTCGTAACAGTAACTCTAAATAAATCATTTATTTCAATTTACATGTACTCTAAAGAAATTAATATTTCCAAATGGTACAACAAAACTTACAACCTACAAAATATTATATGTCAGTTAATAAAGAAATCATAAATAATTTTGAGCTACGGCTACGCAAGAGGTATCAAAAGTTGCGTTGATACAAGTTACGATTATCATGTACATGTACTCTACAGAAATTAATATTTCCAAATGCTACAACAAAACTTACGAACTACAAAATATTATATGTCAGTTAATAAAGAAATCATACACAATTTTGAACTATGGCTACGCAAGAGGTATCAAAAGTGGCGTTTTGATACAGAGATTACAATTATCATTAAATTTAATTCAATATTTGTCATCTTAAGGCCTCTACCGGTCCTTAAAAATGGAAATTTAAGTGACTTTTAGAAAAATAAGAATGCTGGTAGAGCCCTCAAAATATTTTTTTATCTTTTTTTATTATCTTTATGGTAACCTACAACTTTCATATAACGCAACCAGTGAAAAACATTTGATTTTATGTTATTTCTGCAAATAACTTTAAAAAATTTGCGTATACATATTGTTATCTTGTAAACGTTGCAACAATTTTACAGATCCCGCACATGTATTGCTGTTTTTTAGTAATACCATAAAAATAAAACAAAACTAAATAAAAATTAAAATATTTTACTTACCAGGCAAGTACAAAAGGGGGTCGGCATCGTAAGTGATTCCACGTTTGGTTCCTTCCGTTAAATGTTCCTTTAAAAAGTGTCTTGCACAAACACGGTATTTATAGTGAATATCTTTGGGTGGAATATTTTTGGTAATTGTTTAGTAAAGGTCCTTCACAAAAAAATCATTCTTTTTGTATATAGACTCTTTACTTTGATTTCAAAATATTGTCTCATAGTTAAAAATGTCGGCGCAAATAATTATTTATTTATAAAATCCATTTTTTCATATTACTAAAGTAAAGGATTGATATTAAAAATTTACCCTAATGCGGGCTATCGGATCGGTCATGGTTAGTCCTCGTTAGTTAAAGCAACCTTTTATTTTCCAAATTTCTAAAAGCCCTTATTTATGGTTAGTTCTGGTTAGGTCTTCCTATTTAAAGCCTTTTTTCACCCTTTCTTCAAATATTATCTCACTTGGCACCGTTATTTACTCCCACATCCTGAAGCTTTTGCCATTTTATTTAATTTTTTTTTTTCAAAAATTGGTTCATCCAGATTTTTTCACTTTAAACTGTTCTATACACCGAGGCTATTATTTAAAATTTTTAAAAAAGCTAAATTCGTGGATACCTGAAGCGCACCAGACCCTCAAATATTTATGTATTGTCTAACATTGTCATATAGAATCAGTATTTTCCCTATTCTGAAACCCCTCAATTATTTCGTACACCACAAATTGTTTACAAAAACTATGCCTCAAAGTTAATAAGGCGTAGTTGTCTATGGAAACAAATGAATAACTCATGCAGGTTATGCAGTTTCAAATATGTCAGAAATGGCTACATGTCAAGATTGCAAAATTAGTATTAGAAAATTTATTTTAATAAGTTCAAATAGATTAGAATATGTTAATTTTTTATGTAATCATGGAGTTATAAAACGAGAAATTGCATGTGGCAAGTGTGAAGGAACTAAGAATTAAATATCAATCTTTGTATTTCGAGTTATACCAGGTTAAGCATGGCATTATTAATTAATGTTTTTGACATTTTGTAAGAAAATATTCAAATTGATTGTAGAGTAAAGAAGAGTAAAAAGAAAGGTAATAGCAGTGTCAGTTCTTACAAACTGGGAGAAAGAATACGTGGTTTGAAACAGCAAGCTATCTATTGAGGATATCGGATACTTGACAGTACTATGGACTATTCTGCCATTCCCCAGACAAAAGATTATTTGCAATGAAACTGGGATAGTTCTGTACAGTCGTTGATTGGTCATCGTACTGTCGAAGTTTGTGTTCAATGGTGTATTAGGAACCTCGGAAAAGATGGGCGGATTTGGTATAACAGTAGAGATAGACGAGGCCAAATTTGGCAAAAGGAAATACCATAGGGGTCGACTGATTCAAGGAAAATGGGTATTTGGAGGATTTGAAAGGGAATCAAAAAGAGTTTTTCTGGTGCCAGTTGACAAACGAGATACGGATACTTTGATAACTATAATCAAGGAATGGATTGAACCAGGTACCTACAATTATTAGTGATTGTTGGAAAGCTTATAATGCACTGAAGGATGAGCAATTCAAGCATTTGACAGTTAATCACTCAATGAATTTTATAAGCCCCGATGATGGAACAGTACACACCCAAAATATTGAGAGGACGTGGAGAGATGTGAGGTGGAATCCCACGATATGGCCGAAAAGAAAAACATTTCGTTGGGTATCTGGGCGAGTTTCTTTTTTAAAAGAAAATATAATGTGCAGGATGGTATTCATCATTTTTTTAAAGCTACTGCTGATGTTTACCAACCTTAATATGTTCATATATTTTGTTGTATTTAAGTTTGTGTACGTTAAAAGAAAGAGAAGAAATAAATTTAATAATTGATATTTGCTAAGTAAATGAAGGTTATTAAGTAATGTTTTCGCATTAAATTAAACTTCTATGAAGAGAAAACATGTTTTATTTTTAACGGACTTTTACTAAACTAATACGGGGGGGGTAAATGTTTAGTATAAGTCCTTCTATTTTTTGCTCACCAAGAATCATTTTTATTCATGAATAGTGGTTTGCGCCAACTGTTTTTATGATAAAATTGTGTTTTAACATTTAACTAATGTGTATTGATAAAAACATATTGCATTTTGTTTGACGGACATTTACTAAACTGTTACCATATTTTTTAATAACGGATTGTTAATTTTTGCCATCCATTTGGAAAATAGTTCCAATCCCCTGAACGGCGTTAGATGAAGGATTAGGAAATCGAATCGGCTACTAAACCTATCACCAAATTTGGGACACAGCACTTAACTTTCGACGGGTTTTTTTCACCAAATACCAAAGACATATTGCTCTAATTCACCAAAAAACAAGTTCAGATACGAAAAAAGCACAAATTTAAAGTAGAAACGCAAAAGTATCGCAAAAAATAACTTGTAAGGCGTTCGTGTGTTAACCACGGCATACCAGCGCTTAGCTTACACTGCCACCTTGAGCATAAATCTCAAACCAAACCAAGTCAACTTGTACTGTTTGCAGGAAATGTTTTGGATACCGACTGGCGCCCTCTCGCAGCCGGAAGGCTTACTTATAAGTTCATCCCGGATGTCTCCATAAGGGTGTCTTTTCTAAGTCATTTGGTATATTTTATGAATAAGCACTGCAGTGCTTTTAAGATAAGGAAACCGAAAAAGTAAATCTTTAATACATTTAGTCCAGTAAATAAAGGAACAAAGCTGTAAATAAATCTGTTCAGTTTTCCTTTGTGGCGCAATTCTTAGGTCTTCGGAGATGCTTTCGAGCGAAAAAAGTTTATCAACATTAACAGGTGGGAAAGGGCTGAAAATGGCCCCTCAAGGCTCGAAAAATGGGTTTCCTGCTAATATCTGCCAAAATATGCAAATTGGAGAATTTTTGTTTAGACAAAAAATGAAGATCGCCTTGTAATCTACAAAAATAGTCCTTATATTTTTTTTTTCGAAAAATCGATAGTTTTTGAGATAACGGGACCCAAAAGTCCCCTCATTTCAGCTGCCGCTCTACCGCTAGAATGCCGCTATCTTCACGGGCAATAATGTACATTTTTTTAATCATTTAAAGTTCAACAGAATGGGAAAACCCGTATCTATCATTTCATATAAGTTTGGGTCCATTCTGATTTTTCTAGAATATTAAAAAAAGCGGTAATTTTTTTTTCAATATTTTGACAGTACCCCATTAATTTATTGTTATTTTTTAAAAAATGGTTTGTTAGACATTCTTTAACATTTCTTTTTATAATGAGACCTTAGCAAGTGTTTAATGATTTCAGAAAATTTCCTTCACCATCTTTCTTGCGCTTTGATAAAAAATTGTTTTGCCCAACTGCATTTTTAGCCGTTTAGCCACATGTATCCAGTGTGAAATGTTATGAATTTTTCGACGGCCGTTTTTGCGAAAAATATTGGTGTTGCGAAAAAAATGGTAAGGACCATTTTTGTAGATTTCGAGGTGATCTTCATTTTTTGTCTAAACAAAAATTCTCTAATTCGCATATTTTGGCAGATATTCGCGGAAAACTATTTTTGGGACTTTGTGGGGCCATTTTCAGCGGGTTCCCACATCGGAAATCGTGATAAACTTTTTCTCGCTCGAAAGCATCCGCAAAGACCTAAGAATTGCGCCACAAATGAAAACTGTACAGATTTATTTACTTGGTACTTTCAGGTCTACAGTTATTGGACTAATTACTAAAAATGTAATTTTATTTCAGTAAATATTCATCCCATTTTTAACATGCTTTTCAACTCTAGTCGAGTGGGTTGGTTCAATTAAACGAAATCCAATAAAATAGGGAGATCGTGCTAAAAATAATAAATACCTATAATTGCTAACTATTGTGGGAGGCATGGTCCATAATGAAGCCATGAAAAACACTTTTAAATGTCTGATATTTGTATTTTATGCAATGTAACGAAAAGTATGCCCTTTTAGTCCAGGGCATTTAAATCAAAATCACCCGAATAGCGGAAATATTTTGAGCCAGCAGATATCGAGATGCGGTTTTCTGCATTGTGTTCAGGAAGGTCCCAGAAAACGACTCTAGAAAGTCTGATTCATGCATGCTGGGCCGGAAAATGCATTTTCCAATTGCATCATTACTTGCACCATTATAGGAACACGGAAAAATCACTCGGAAATCGTTACCCGGGGGGTTTTCAGAACTGCTGAACTCGATTCTGGCATTAGAATTACCCGGGTGTGCCCGGGGGTGGCTCTGTGGGGGTGTCCGGGGGTGAATTGGGGGAGAAATGGCAGCATGCCTGAAAATCGCTCCAAATTTGTTACTCGGGGGTTTTCGGGGCTGCTGAACTCGATTCTGGCATTTACCATTTCCCACAGAGCCACCCCCGAGCGCCCCCGGGCAAGTCTAATACCAGAATTGAATTCGACATCCCCGAAAACCCCTGAGTAACGATTTTGGAGCGTTTTTTATGGACTATGCAATTTCCGCCCCAGAATGACCCCCAGACAAACCCAAGAGGGACCCCGAGCACCCCCGGGTATTTCTAATGCCAGGATCGAGTTCGGCCTTCCCGAAAACCTCCGAGTAACGAGTTTAGAGCGATTTTCAGGGAAGCTGCCATTTTCCCCAATTCACCCCCGGACACCCCCAGAGCCACCCCCGAGCACACCGACGTAATTCTAATGACAGAATCGAGTTTGGCAGCCCCGAAAACCCCCAGTAACGAGTTTGGAGCGATTTTCAGGCATGCTGCCATTTCTCCCCAATTTACCCCCAGACACCCCACAGAGACACCCCCGAGCACACCCGGGTAATTCTAATGCCAGAATCGGTTCGGCAGTTCCGAAAACCCCCCATGAGTAACGATTTCCGAGCGATTTTTCCGTGTTTGCAGTCGTTGCTATAATGGGCAAGTAATGATGCGATTGGAAAATGCATTTCCCGGCTCAAAAGGCATTTTTCAAAAAATGCATGAACCAGACTTCCTAGAGTCGTTTTCTGGGACCTTCCTGAACACAATGCAGAAAACCGCATCTCGATATCTGCTGGCTCAAAATATTTCCGCTATTTTTCCTAACTTCCCTGAACTATTTATAGATATTTTTTTTAATCCTGGGAAAAGAGAACAACATCAAGCTTTTTGGAGGAAGCTTTCAAATACTTACAAATTTTGCGAAAGGGTCATAAACATGTTTATAGCTTTTTAGGTAGAGTCATTAATATAATTATAGTTTTCCGAGATGTATATTTAGTGGGTTACTATTATTGGTTTGTTAATAATTTTTTTTAATCATTTTGGGAAATAAACCTTCACAATTTTGGGATTCTGGTAGTTCATTAATACTCTTTAGCTCTATAGAGAAACCTCCTACCTTTTAGCAAAAATATATATACTCCATCGATCATTGCTTTTAGTAGTCTTATTATACTATGCTATGTTACACAACAATTGCAATAATTGTCGCCTGAATGGGAAAATAGGTATAGGACAAAAAATGTAAAAAATGAGTTATTGTTAATTAAACAATAATTAAAATTAAAATTTAAATATTTTGACAATTCTAGGCACTTTTTTAAAATGCTCCCAGATTTTTCAATAAATAAATAAAGTTTAATTATTATTTAAATTATTGTTTAATTTACAATATTTAAATGAACTAATTTTTCAGACGCCAATTATATTAAAATGTTCATAATAAAAGCAACTGTCAGTATTCTGAAAGATCAGCAATAAAAATGCTTATCAAGATTCAACAGATTAAATACTATATATGATCTTTCCGGAAATGAAACTGACGCGGTTATAGGTATACTTAGTTAAAAAATTATGGCCAGTAATTGCATGACATTCTTTTAGTGTCGTAATTTCGCTAAGCACGGGTCCCTGAAGATCCTTCGTACAAGTGAAGACGAAACGTTGAAAAAAAAGCATAATTATGCCGCAGTCCAAACCCAAAAACATTGAGTTATGTGGTTTGTTTCAACCCCGCAAAACACCGTTTATTAAAGGGTCACGCTTGCGGCTTGCGCGTGAAAATATAGTCTTTTTAACTTAAAAATGCAGCAAGAAAACTTATTCTTTGTTCTTAAGGTGCATTGTCAAATTTCTTTGATCTTATCCTACAATACCATATCAAATATCCCACACGAAAATCGCCAAGTTCAAATAATTAACATTGGCGATATAGTAAAAAAATATATTTTGCTGTTGGCGGTCCAATTTGTTGGCTTATATTTAAATTAATTATGAAGCCCATTCTCTAAACCAGAGGTTCCCAAACTTATTTCGTCTAACGCCCACTTTAAAAATCAGTTATTTTGTAGCGCCTCACATTTTCTTTTCATCTTAAAAATCTCAATAACATATTAGTCTCGCCTGGAGTTTATTAAACCTATATTCTAAACGAGACATTTCTTACCAGAGAGAACAATAATGCAACTTTACTATATTAAAAGTATCTTTTATTCAAAATTAACTATAATCAACATTGAGCAATAAAATAATTCAACTTTACGGTATTAAGAGTATGGGGGTAGCGGGCGGAGAGGCGCGAGGGCGAGCGAGTGCGATGCGTGCGTGCGGCGGAACGTTACGTCAGTTGTCGATCGGTCACGAGTCGCGGCTGTGTATTTGGGATTTGTCCCTTCCCGCACCTGCACTCCGCAAAAACGGACCGCACGAACGTTGACGGACTATAATACAGGATTGCACAAATAAAT
Source organism: Listronotus oregonensis (assembly GCA_019359885.1). Classification (NCBI taxonomy): domain Eukaryota; kingdom Metazoa; phylum Arthropoda; class Insecta; order Coleoptera; family Curculionidae; genus Listronotus; species Listronotus oregonensis. The sequence goes on along the minus strand of JAHBCN010001333.1, from coordinate 131,654 downwards.
CGTACAATATTTGTTCGCGCCAAACGTGAATTATAATTGAACCTTCTAATTTTAATTTTATTTTTCTTTATTTTTACTAGATTAGGTACAAAAAATCCTGCATTCGGCAAGTGCTCAGCTTGGCTGCAACAATAGATACCTATTTTTAATAGGTGTCTTCTGAGGTGGGGACCTCACCTGCGACACTTGAAGACACGAATATTTTTCAATGTTTGATACCTATTACTAAATAACTTAAGATATGAATAGCGTTGCGAACGCATTAAAAATAATAACTATTTAATATATTTTTAGTTTATATTTATACAATAAAAAAGGATATAAATATGAACTAATAAATAAATGTTGTGTAGTTGAATTTTAAAATATGAAGTAGCTGAAGTTACAAATCACCCATCGCCCCTTAAATCACATCAACGCCCTCAATTTTTTCTAGGCCCCTTACCGCCCCCTTCTAGGCCTCCAGCACTCACAAGGGGGCGTTATCGCCCACTTTGAGAAAGATCGCCCTAAACGAACATGAATTATTCACGGCACCTTTTTGAACCATGCGGTAAAAGTTGAGATCAGGGTATAGTATTTTTTAAGATATAAGAAAATGACTAAAAGTCTAGACTGCTTCTGATTATGAGTGTAGAAAAATCCTCGAAATTAGCATTTTATGGTACTATTAGGGTAGGTTGACCTAATTATCGCACCCGACCGTACAGGGTCGTATTTCTACCTGACTAGAATAATATATAAGTATTTATGATGTCCTATTTGCCCCAGGTTATATCTAAACGTATAGGGTAAAGCGCGGACCTGAACTATTCTCACCTCTGTTGGCATGGCCATAAAGGATCACTTTCGAGAATTTTTATTGCAGTCGGAGATAATCGATATGTCGTAAAGTAAAATATTTACTGTCACTACTAAGGGATTATGGTTAACCATTTTACCTGATGATATTTATTGGTTTTGGCTGTAACCATTTTAGGAAACATTAAAAAAACAAAATAAGGGTTTCGATTGAGTACTCCGTTACTTTGTGCATTTAACTACATTGACATATACAATGTAGTTAAATACTTTTTTCATAAAAGTACTTTTGAGACTTTTACAAATGAGTTTTTACTGATCTTTTTAACGTTAAGGAAAGCACAACCCCTTAAAATCTGGAGTTTATAGATTAGGCTGTACCAATGCTTTAAATAACATAAATAAAGCACTTTTTAGAGCCAGGTCATTTTTCCCAGATTTTGACAATCTAAAGGTTTTATATACCGCACCAAAAGGTAGAAAATTTAACATTTTGGAACCAATAAAAATTAATAAACACAATAAAAACATTACAATAAACTTGTTTAATGACCAAACAGATCTAAGAAATTCCACGTTGTTCAGAGATTTAGAGTCATTTAAATTATACTGTTGTATTCTAATAAAAATGTGCAGATCCTTCAAGTTTACTCTCAATATAAATACATGTATAGTCTGTCTCAAAGTATATCGTTATGGCTTTTGACGGACCATACCCCAATAAACCTTCAACGATTTTATTACCTATTGTTATTGGGTAAACCCATTTATTCATAAGGGCAGGGGTGGGCCAGGTATTTCTTGAGTATTAACCATTAGGCATATAAATATTTTGGCTAATATTTTAGTGGCAGTGTTGAATAACCGTTTTTACTGTGCGTTTCGAAAAAGTTTTTTAACGAGAATATAACTATGTCGCGTCGAAATCATTTGTCATAAGATGCAAAACAGGTTGTGAAAAATGTGTATGAAACTTTAATCAGTAGAGGTCTAATTAAACAAGAAGCTTTAAAAGAATCCTGCCTACTTACAAAAACTCCAATATCATCGATAAGGGATATTATTATTAGTGAAGAATTGAACAAAAAAAAACGTAGTGATTTTCAATCTCACCGTATAGACAATAGTGATCAGGACCTAATAAGAAGGAAAATATATTGTCTTTATGAAAGCGGAGTTATTCCCTACCTTGGATAAACTGAAAAAGAAGCTAGACGAAGGCGAAACCAAGATAAACATTAGCCGTGCCACCCTCCAATAGAGTTGTTTGTAAAATGGGATTTAAATACCGCAAAATAGACAAAAGACAAATAGTAATGGATTACGCACTTGGAAATTTAATTACCTTCAAGAAATTAAAAGATATAGGTTAGAAAACAGATCCATAATTTACCTTGATGCAACATGGTTCGATACACACGACACAGTATCCAAAGGATGGGATGGATTCCAGTCAAAACTGTCAGACGAAAGAACCTTCAAATAAAGGAAAACGCATTACCATAATACACGCTGGTTCAGAAGACGGATTTGTCCCAAACTGCTTGCTGTTGTCTGCAAAGAATATTAAGGATTCTAGCTTGGATTATCATGAGGATACAAGTGCAGAACTTTTTGAAAACTGGTTTTAAAATTATCTTTTAAAAAATATTCCAAACAACAGTGTTATTGTCATGGATAACGCAACCTACCACAGCCGTCTGCTACACAAAGCACCAGGGGCACTATTCTTGGTCATTCGCATCTTTCAGGATCCGTCGAATTTACATTTAATTTATTAACAGATTTGACGGATCTTGAAAGAAGCGAATGGCCAAGAATAGCGTCCCAGCTTCATCAAGTTCAAAAACTGAAATCCAGGAATATTTGTTAAAAAATGATATTTATTTTGAATTCAGTTACAAAAAAACTCATCTTTTGGAAGTCCTAAATTCCTATGCAATTAAAAAACAATATGTATGTGATAATTTGGCTGAACAGGGGGTCATACTGTCTTACGGCTTCCTCCGTATCACTGTATGTTTAACCCCATAGAGCATTTGTGGAACCAAGTAAAATCAAAGATCAGAGCAGAAAATGTTACACCTACTTTAAGTCCCAGTGTTATAAATTTGATAAAAAATGTAATTACTAACATACCAGTTGAGAGCTGGAAAAATTCACTACAGCACATTATAAAAATTGAGGACTCTTACATTTCTATCCAAAACAACATAAATCCAATTATAATTAATCTGAATGATGACTCTGATAGTGAGACAGAATTAGATTTAGATATTTAGATTAAAAATGTAATTATGTATAGATAATGCAGTATTAAAACTTTGTATATATTTATTTTCTTAATGTAATTTTAAGATTATACTTACCTAAATAAACAATAAATTATAAATCTTTATATTATTAAAGTCCGTCCCTAATGTTCTGTCCTTTATTACCTACCTATCCGCAGTTTTATTGCTGTCGGCAGGTATAATCCTAAAATGAGGGCAAGAGCTAACACGGTATACTTTGAGACAGACTATACTAGTCCATTGAAAACTACGGTAAAAGGTCGGGAAACGCTGGACTTGACGAGACCACTTGTTCCTTATGTATTTTGAGTAAATAGGGGTGAGTTTTGGAAAAAATTGACATTTCGCAAACTAAGCCATCTTATATGTTTTTTGGGTCGCTGATTTCGAAAATCGGAAGATCACTTTAAATAAAGACTAAAAGAAGAATACGAGTATCAGAAGGACCTTGTACTTTTTATTCAAAAATTAAAATTAATTTGGAATGTACTGGACGGGGTGTTTCTCGCATGTGGGGGTGTAACACAAATTTTCCAGTCTCGACACCCCGATTTTCGAAATCAACGACCCAAAAAACATATAAGATGACTTAGTTTGCGAAACGTCAATTTTTTCCAAAACCCATCCCTATTTAGGGGCGTTTTTTGCAATTTTAGGGGTGTTCCGACCATTGCTGCAAGTTCTAACCCCTATTTTCGTAATCAGCGCCCCAAAATACATAAGGGACAAGTGGTCTCGTCTAGTCCAGCGTTTCCCGACCTTTTACCGTAGTTTTCAATGGACTATACGGGGTGGCGGCTTTTCGATGGATTTCCACAGTATTGAGAAAACTACTTATACAAGAGATAAAGCAAATCTGATGGCACATTCTCAAGTTCGTTTTCCGATACATCTGCAACGGTGAAAAGAGATCACCAACACAATAAGTTTTTAATGCATTTTGTCTATTTTTGTTAATATAAACCGAAAAAACAAAAAAACACATTCGTATTTAAAAAAAGCGGACATTAAAGGAAATCCTTAAGGGCTGTTTTATTTTTAAATAATATAAAGAAAAAATAATTAATAAAAAAAGGTTTACAATATTTGTTTAAATTTGTTTTAAGTGTTATTAAAGTATATGCTTTTTAACTATATTAAAAAAGCCTAATTATATTATTAGTATTCTGTTAGAATTAACACCTAGACACGAGCAGATGCAACATTCATTTGTTTATTATGGGTCTACCCGGAAATGTTAGTTGGTTTGTGTAATCAACGATAATGGTTCAATGATCGAAGTAGCCAAAGATAAAATATCTTATTTTTGGGCTTATTTGTATATTTAATATGTTTAAAATATGTTATTGTTACTATAACAGCGGCGGATCAAGGTATCTAACAAAGATTGAGGCAGATATAACTACTGTTTGTGATATTTTCGGACTTTTTAAATAATGACACTTCTGCTTTTAAAATAATGTGTTTAAAACATTAATAACAACAGAAATATTACAACGTTTCAAAGTTTATTTTTTAAAAATAAATCATAAAAATCTTAACAAACTCTAAACAACAAATTATAAAAATAAAGGTACTTTCTTAAGGAACTAAAACGATAATTCGTATGAATATATTATGTGAAAGAACTAAAAATATCAAAACTTAAAAAAAAAACATATTTTTTTCTAAGCCTACCCAGATTACATTAAATACTCGTATGTAGCAAGTGTGCAAGTGGCACATCATCTTCTTCAGAATCTGGGGCTAATGAAATGGTGGAAGAAGGAATACTGAGGACCGCATCAGATCCTCCTGATGTCTCTGTTTCCCAGACGAAGTCCAAATTGACACATTTGGTTGCAGTATTTTGATTAAAGTGCCTAAACCAAAATGTAAGCTTGGCAGGTTTTTCATTTCCTAGCTTATTCCTAAGTTTGCTGTGAACAAGACCAAAAGTCGAGAAAATACGTTCAAGGCCTGCAGATGCTGAAACTGCTATCAAATGCTTACTGCACATATCTAGGAAACCAGTTTTTAATTCAGACCAATTCAAGTACTTTTCTGGCTCAACTAAACTAATAGACATTCACCACGTCATTGGAGGAGTCGTTTTTAAGCTCTGTCCAAACATATAAGAAGGAAAAGGCTTCGGATCGATGCTTAAAGCCATTGCTAAAGGAATAAATTCAGGATTGATCTTTTGTAAATATTCAAATGCTAACTGCTTCTCCACATTACTTAAATGAAGTCCACGAAACCTATGATCCAATAAGTTGGCTAAATAATGTGCGGGTGTCAAAGCTATTACCTTTCGCTTTTTAAACTGTTTTAAAACATTTGCAGGCTGTTCCTTAAGATCCTCGCCTAACTTCCTCCATATTTCAACAGTCACTCTTATTGTAGAACCGTCTCGTTGCATTCTATCCAAAGCAACTGCAATAGGTTTCATTCTTCGCAAGAAATCTTTTGCATTAGTCGTAATGTTTATATCGTTGACAATTCTATAACTATCATTATCAATTGATTCCTTGTTATCTTGACACACCTGAACTAATATGCCACGATTTTCCAAATAGGCTTCTATGGCATCAGTTGCAGTGTTCCAACGGACTTCTTGTGGAATAATTACCTTTTTTTCCTTTGGCTTTTTTATACCAGGCTGCTGGAAGATATGTATTTCTATTATACTTTATAACCTTAATAATGTGCTCCATAAGTCCTACTATCTGAATATCGGAGTGTAGAATATGGGCTGAACATCCATATTGAATAATATCCATTCCTGGCACAGTCTCTACTAGTCGTCTGATTTTTGACACATTTGCGGCATTATCAGTTACTAAACTTGTCACCTTAGCATTAAATAACCTGTTAGTTTCAGTTATTGCCTCAACTGCTATATCTTTTAAATATTCAGCAGTATGTAGATGCCCCGATGTGTCAATAGTTTTTATTAAAAATGACTCTCCATATGCTGTCATGACAGAACAGCAAATAATTGGTTCATTATGAACGTTAGACCACCCATCTAATGACATAGACAAATTTGTATCTTTTAAATTTTATTTAGTTTTTTCCAGCACTGTGCAATGCACTTGATCCAATAGCTCGCCAGCTATTTTTCGACTGGAAGGGGTCCCATAACCAGGTCTAAGAATATTGCAAATTTTTTGAAAATAAGGATTGTCAGCATGGGAAAAGGGGGTATTAGTGGCATAAAAATATGTTGCTATTTGTAAATTTATTTCTTTTGAATATTGTGATGATGTTGCAATTACTGCATTATCTTTGATAAGATTCAGCTTACTAGAGGATGTTGGTTTGCATTTTTTATTGGGTGGCTGATCTTCTTTGGATAGCTTATCTAAAACAAAAATTAATCAATATAATACAATCATTTTAAATCAGTGTAATTAAAAAAATTTGACGACTACAAACAATAAAAAACGCGAACACACGCACAGATAAAGAAAAAAAAATCAAACATTTTTTTATGTTACTTAGACCAAAAAACGTCAAGACATGAGAAAAAATGAAATTTACAGCGATTACAGCTTTCTCATTACCTATGAGAAAACAAAAGAGTTTCGCTTAAAAATTTTATTTTTTAACAAGAAAAAAATTAGAGCATTGTTTTTATAGTCATCGCATATTTAAAACAAAATAAGCATATAATAGAAAAAAATAAAAGCCTACCTTTTTTAGTGATAGTAACAGTCTGCCGATTTGCCGCAAAAACCCTCTTTGGTTGGTTAATAGGCTCTGAAATACATTTTGAGGACCCTCTGTAACCTGAGCTTGCGAGACGTTTTCTTCATTAACACCTATTATCTCTTGTCTCATTACTTTCACATATTTCATGATGCTTAATTAGTCTCTGTTGTATACCCTGCATTTTAGCTCCACACACTTTGCATTTTGCCCACTTACCAGTATTTCCCTTTTTTTACACGCAATACGGCCTGTAAATACCTGACCACCGGCCGTTGTTTAAGCGTGCGGAGTTGCCGGTTTGTTGCAAAATTAATAATTTTTCATCTTTGATATGTATCAAGATTTTTGATATTTATTGAGGTGAAAATATCATGATATATATCGTGATATATATCATGATATATATCAGCTGATATATATCTGCGAACCCTGCTTATAGTAAGTAAAGCCTGGCCCGTCCACAAGTCAAATCCAGATTGGGATCCGCGCCGAACTCGCCCATCTCCAACAAAAATTGATTGTTGAACGGGTCGGGATTCCCTTGACTAGTACCAGTACGGATAATTTTTTTTCCTATTTTATTTTGATTTATGATGAGTATTTTAAATGGATCACAAATCCAGCACTGTTCCAAATAAGATCAAATACGCTTTACCAAAAGTTAGAGGTTTTCAATGCTGGAAAATATTATTTTTTTAGGAGACTGTACACAACACATGAAGTCTATTGGTTATTCGGTAATATTTTACATTTTTTGGACCCACCTAGTCCTGAAATACACCTTTCCTAAGAGCGCTTACGTAAAAAAGGATAAAATAGTGTATACTATTTCTTAATATCAAACAGACCTATGTAAACTTTCAAATATCAATATCTTTTTATCAAAACGATAAAAAAAATCAGGATTTTTTAAATTTTCCAACACTTTAATTTATTTTGTATTAGTTTAAAAAAAATTGTAAGAACCGTTTTTAAGATATTACGGTATGAATGCATGGCTTTCATACATGACAAATATCGACAGTGTTAATTATGCACAATTTGACTGTCAATATCTCGTTTTACAGACGATACAATTTTTTTTTTTTTTTTTTTAGTTATATAAAGGAACCGTTTTCAAGATATCCTGAAATGGATGCATTGCTTTCATACATGACAGATATCGATAATGTTAATTTTGCACATTTTCATTGTCAGGATCTCGTTTCACAGACGATACAAAAATTTCGTTTTTTTGGTTAGATAAAAGACATTATTAATAGTGCAGGCAGTCAAGCTCAAAATAGTGTCATACCTCCGAATTTTTTATATATACACCGATTTTCTTGAAAATTTGGAATTAAGCTTATCTTACCCTCCATATCAAAATCTATATGGTCGCAGGTGTGCAAATTGTTTTTAAGGGGTGAAAACCACCCCTTATCGAAAAAATAGATTTTATAGATTTTTCGGCTTTTTTTCGATTCAGATGTCTTTTATAAATATCCTAACGTATTGTACAATATAAAATTGCTGTATTTTAAAATATCAACCCTTAAGAATCTTTAAAAACTACCCTTTTGATGAAAATAATATAGAAAAAAATCTTTTAACGATTTGTGACATTACAATTGCAATTTTACTGGAAAAAATTCATAACATTTTAATAAAATTATTAGTTACCACTTTTCAACCCCTAAAAACTACCCCTTTGCAGAAAATAAAATAAAAAAATATCTAATGACTGCCAATTTTTAGATTTTGCGTAATTTTAGTATTACAGTTTATTATCTCTACTTGAAATTATTTTAAATTGTCTACACCCTACTCAAATTATAACAATGATCCATTCTTAGAAAAACCTTTTACCATGAAAGAACTACAGAGAGCATTAAAAGAAAATAACAATTCAGCACCTGGTATAGATCATTTACATTATTCCATGTTTTTCAACCTGCCGGAAATCGCAAAAAAAACCTTACTTCAAATATTTAATAACATATTTTCAGGAACACATCCTATTCCAAAAGAATGGAAAGAATATATTATTGTACCTATCAACAAACCAGGAAAACCAGAACACCTTGCGTCATCAAAACGACCTATTGCGTTAGCATCCTGCCCTCTTAAAACATACGAACGACTAATTAAAAACAGACTTGAAATTTGGATGGGTAAATCTAAATTGTTTCAAAACAATTTGCTTAACAAGGAACACCAATACAGGAGGCTATTGTAAACCTGACAACAATATTCAATTGGGTTTTACAAAAAACCAGTGTACATCGGCAATCTTCCTAGATATTCAAGGGAGCGTATGACAATGTGCATATAATATACTAGTTGACAAATTGAAGAGAATGGGACTTCCACATATGTTAATTAAAAATATCTATGACATTTATCATTGCCGCCGAATTTTTATACGGACGGATGAAGGACTATCAGAACCAAAAGAAGCAAAAATTGGACTACCTCAAGGCAGTATACTAAGCCCACTTCTCTATACAATTTATACATATGACTTGGAGAAAGAATTCGAAGACAGCGATGTCAATATACTTCAATATGCTGACGATATATGTATTTATTCGACATCTAAATCTCTAGAAATGAACAAGGAAAAATTGCAAGTACCCTTTGGTCAAACACTAACTTGGATGAATAAAAATGGACTTAACTTATCAATAGAAAAAACAGTATTATGTAATTTCTCAAGAAGTCGAAAACAAGAACCAAACTCCATAAAACTAGGTGACGTAATATTTCCCCACAAGACAACCGTCAAATATCTAGGAGTTTATATGGACAAAAAATTAAACTGGAAAGACCACATACAATACTTAATTAAAAGAACAGAAAATGGTTTAAATGTCATAAGAGCCTTTAGTCATAAGAAATGGGGGGCCGATCCCAACATCTGTCTTCTTTTTTATAACGCTTATGTCCGCTCAATTTTGGACTTTTCCAGTGTACTTTATGGATCAGCTGCGCAAACCCACCTAAACAAAATAGAAACAATTAAAAACAAATGTCTAAGACAAAGCGTGGGTTTCCTAAAGAGCACACCTATACTCGCTATTGAAGCAGAAACACAAGAACCACCATTAGACCTTAGAAGAAAATTCACATCGGATAAACTACTCTTAAAGCTAATATCTAAAGATAGCATCTTAATAAATAAAATTAACCAACTTACTATTTTGTGTTTTACACACCCATATTGGAAAGTTAAAAAACTGCCAATGCTTGTACAGAGTTATTCCTGGATAACCCAGAGTAAAGACGCAAATTATATAGTGACAAAACGTTACCTTACTTTCAATTAAGCTATTCTGCAATAGAATGCCACACCTAAAGTTATCATTCGTAACTCAAATTGTAAAAATAATATCATTCTAAAACAAGACTTTTTAGAGCAACAAGCCACTACTTGGGAAAACTATGAACAGATTTTTACGGATGGATCAGTTCTAAACAAAAAAACAGGCTGTGCTTTTTATCACAAAAATAAAAA
>JAHBCN010001333.1:0-121350 GCA_019359885.1 Listronotus oregonensis | reverse complement strand
TAATTACAGAGTTTGCGAAAAAAACAATTGAAAAATAAGGTTTTTTAACAAAAAAATCGCACTTTTCAATTGCGAATAATTAAAAAAACTATTGATCCCCGGCAAAAAAACTTGAATACTTTTTTTATTTCAAATTTGCTCATCTATCGATTTGGGGAAATTTTTGGGGAAAAAATTGCCCACCCGAGAAGGAGTGGCATTCCCCCCAAGGGTGGTTGCTCACATCGGCACCATATTGTTTTTACTTTTCGACCATCCATCTATCATCTGTCAGAATTTTAAATAAATCGGTGCATATATAAAAAATTCGGAGGTGAAATGCTTGACTGCCTGGACTATAACTCCATATTTCAATTTTATTTAATTCTTAAGAAAAGCCGTTTTAATAGTGAACTACCTTAAAATTCTCTATATAACGATATAACACAAAAGGCTCTTTGTCTTCCAAATAGCGGCATGGGAAGTATTTTTGCTAAATTTAATTTTGCGGTAACGTGGCGCAGTCAATAATTTTTTTAAAAATAAATTGCACAAATAACCAACGTAAAGGGGTTATTTATTCGTTTTTAAAAGAATTTACAACATTTTTTATTTAAAATGCCACTTTTGATGTAAATGTTCTAAAATATTTTAAGTGGTACCTATTTAACATTACCAACAAAGTGGGTTTTTTAACCGACAGAAAAATATCCACCATTCTGCATTTTTCTTTTTGGTTTCGGAAAAAAAGACCAAAAAATTAAAAAAAAAGTTGTCTATTTACACCCCATATATGCATCCCAAATTTTAAAACTATATCTTTTATAGCAACTGAGCAAAAATGTGTGCAATACTTCTATTGACAGCCGGTATAATTCTAATTTTGTAACGATCATAGTAACATTTTTATCAACAAAAGTTATCAGTTTATTTTTAATAAAGGAAACGGAAATTCTCCAAGCTCGCAAAACAACTTGTTTTGTCTCTTTATTTTTTTAACACTATGTGGGCAGCGTGCATATTGACTAAAATTTTAACACCTGTTTACAATCCGTGAATAATTGTTTATTGTTTTTTTATCGAAATTAACGGGTTTAGTCAAATTATTATGCGATTACAATAATTCATGTTTATATTACCGTTAAACATGAATATGCATAGGAGATACAGGTGGCTGATCTCTCCCCTTTCTATGTTTCCTGTAGGTATTAATATTAATTTGTAATGTGATTATTTTAGGGGAGGTATATATATTTTTTTCTTTATTTGAAAGTTATCATAAAATCATAAATTTTGAAGTGGATTTTGAGGGAGAAAAAACCTGTTTTTAATTTGCCCCGGGGCAAAAAAAAAGACAAAAAAGTGTTTTTTTACCGTTAGCCGTACGGAAGGCGTTTTACGGAGACAGAGGCTACTTAATATTGTCTCCCCCTGGGAAGACAGGCTTTTCACTAGTATTAAATATTTAATTTGGTAATTGGAGAATAGCGGCTCCATTTTTTGAGAAGTAAAAATCAAATAATAACTTTTTTTAAAGTAAATTTTTTTTATATTGAAAGTTCTAAAAATAAAATAAAAAAAATTGAAAAATTCCCTTTTTTAAAAATTTTTTTAAAGAAATATGAAAATCCAATAAAATTTTTTTCATTTTTTTTTGTCTTTCCGTAGAATATAAAACAAATCACTAGAAATTGCTTAACTTAAATGGATGCATTTTATTGACAAAAACTTAAAAAAAAAAATTTTTTTTTATTTTTCTTAAAAGATTCAAAAACCGCCATAAAATAGAAAAAAATAAAAAAAAAAACATTTTAAACTCTAATTTTCGATCTTTTATGGCAAAAATAGGTGAAGCCCTTAATAAAATAGCCTTTTAAATTAAACTTAGGTTTTTTAGGACCCCATATTTTTATTGGGTAAACCCATTTTTTCATAAGGCAGGGGGGCCGGTTTTTTTGAGTATTAACCATTAGGCATATAAATATTTTGGCTAATATTTTTGTGGCAGTGTTGAATAACCGTTTTTACTGTGCGTTTGAAAAAATTGTTTTTCGAAATATAAATTTTCTTCGAAATCATTTGTAATTTGATGCAAAACAGGTTGTGAAAAATTTTATGAAACTTTTAAACAGTAGAGGTCTAATTAAACAAGAAGTTTAAAAAAAAACCGTCTACTTACAAAAACCCAATATCATCGATAAGGGGTATTATTATTAGTGAAGAATTGAACAAAAGAAAAAAAAGTAGTGATTTTCAATCTCACCGTATAGACAATAGTGATAGGACCTAATAAGAAGGAAAAAATATTGTCTTTAGAAAGGGGGGTTATTCTACCTTGGATAAACTGAAAAAGAAGCTAGACGAAGACGAAACCAATATAAATATTAGCCGTCCATCCATAGAGTTGTTTGTAAAATGGGATTTAAATACCGAAAAAAGACAAAAGACAAGTAGTAATGGAATCGCACAGATTACGCACTTGGAGATTTAATTACCTTAAGAAATTAAAAGATATGGGGAGAAAACAGATCCATAATTTATTGGGTGAAACATGGTTCGATACAAGAAAAGATCCAAAGGGGGTTATTCCAGTAAAACTGTCAACGAAAGCACCTTCAAATAAAGGAAAACGCATTACCAAAAACACGCTGGTTCAGAAAGGATTTGTCCCAAACTGCTTCGTTTTCTGGTTTAAGGATTCCATTGGATTATCAGAGGATAAAGGCAGAACTTTTTTTAAAAATGGTTTCAAAAATTTCTTTTTAAAAAAAATTCCAAACAACATGTTATTGTCATGGATAACGCAAGTACCCACCCTCTGCTACAAAACACCAGCTTCATCAAGTTCAAAAACTGAAAACCAGGAAATTTTTTTGGAAAATATATTTATTTTAATTCAGTTACAAAAAAAAACATCTTTTGAAGTCCTAAATTTTTATGCAATTAAAAAAAAAATATGTATGTATAATTTGGCTGAACAGGTGGGCAAACGTCTTACGGCTTTTTTCCCTATCATTGTATGTTTAACCCAAGAGCATTTGGGAACCAAAAAAATCAAAGATCAGAGCAGAAAATGTTACACCTTCTTTAAGCCCCAGGTTATAAATTTAATAAAAAAAGTAATTACTAACATACCAGTTGAGAGCTGAAAACACTACAGCAATTATAACAATTAGGACCCCTTTCCTTTCTATCCAAAAAAAACAAAATCCTATTGTAATTAATCTAAAGATGCTTGATAGTAAAAGAATTAGATTTAAAATTTAGATTAAAAATGTAATTTGTATAGATAATGCAGTTATAAATTTATTTAAAAATTTGCATATATTTAATTTCTTAATGTAATTTTAAGATTATACTTACCTAAAAAAAAATAAATTATAAATCTTTAATTTTAAAGTCCGTCCTAATGTTCTGTCTTTAAACCACCGATTCGCAGTTTTATTGCTGTCGGATATAATCCATAAATGGGCAAGAGCTAACACGGTATACTTTGAGACAGACTATACCTTTAATTGTTTTTAATATACACTATTTTTTAAACTCATGAGTTAGTTTAAAAATATTATTTCTAAAAAAATTATGATATTCATTTTTATCATTTTTTTTTAAAAAACCTGTTTAACTCCATAATACGGGGGGAAAAAAAATAAATTTAAAATTTTAAATTTATTTTTATTTTGCAACATAATCGCTTTCAATGATGTTGAAACCCCTTCCTAAAATAATGTTCCTTCAGGTGCCAAAATACCCTTCTACAGAAGCAATTGTCTCTATATTTAAAAAAAAAATAAAATGGAAAAAGGGTTTTAGTTTGAAGAAAAAGGAGAAGTCCCAAGGCCAAACGTGGGTATTGTGGTTCCCAAAAATTTATAGATTATTACCAAAACATTTTTTTTGCGTAGGTGCATTATCCTGAAGAAAAATATTTTTTTCTTCTGTAAAAACCCGGGTTTTTTTCCAAGAATTTTTTTTATCCATTAAACTAAAAGATTAAAATAGTAAAACCCTTCTATAATTTTGCCCTTTTGGTAATCAAAAACAAATTGCCTTTAATAAAACAAACAGTTACCATAACCCCGAAGAAAGGAATTGACAACTGGGTTTTATCCACTGTTTGGACTGCTTTTTTTTTAGACTTATTGTTAGGGGTATAATGTATTTCAAGTCTCATTTATGAACAAAATCGGTTTTATTCGTGAAACCTTTCCCAAAAACGTCAAAAAATTTTTATATTAATTCGTTTTTTATCAGCCAATTACAATCCTAGATCATTTTGTGCAAGATATTATTTTTAAACGTTTTGAAAACAAAAAGGAAAAAAACCGGATCCAGCTGGGCCAGCACGCCCACATACAGTGGTTTTTAAATAATTTCTGGAGTTTTTGCCTTTTTTTTTTTTTTCAATGCTGATAAAACCCCGGGCCTATTTCTTTAAACCATTTGTTAATAGTAAAAATAAAGAAAAAAATTTGGGTAAAACCTAGAAACATTAATGAATTTTCAAGAATATAAAAAGTGAGATTTAAGAATCTCTATCTTTATTTATCAAAATCACTTGAGCCTTTTAAAAAAAAAAAAAAAAGGTTTTTTTTTTTTTGGGGGGGTTTGGGTTTTTCCATTTTTTTTTTTAAAAAAAAAACCCCCAAAAAAAAAAAAAAACCCCCTTTTTAAAAAAAAAACCCCCCCAAAAAATTTTTTTTTTTTTTTTTTGGGGGGGGAAAAAAAAAAAATTTTTTAACGGGGAAAAAAAAAACCAAAAAAACCCCCGGGGTTTTTCCCTTGGGGGGGGGAAAAAACCCTTTTAAAATTTTTTTTTTTTTTAAAAAATTTTTTAAAAAAACCAAAAAAAACCCCCCAAATTTAAAAAAAAAAAAAAAGGAAAATTTTTTAAAAAACAAAAATTTTTTTTTTTCCCCCAAAACCCAAAAAAAAAAATTTTTTTAAAAAAAAAAAAAAAAGGGGGTTTTTTTTTTTTAAATTTTAAAATTTTTTTTTGGGGGTTTTTTTTTAAAATTTTTTTTTTTTTGGGGTTTTTTTTTAAAAAAAAAAATTTTTTTTAAAAAATTTTTTTAATTTTTTTTTTTTTTTTAAAAAAAATTTTTTTTTTTTTAAAAGAAAAAATTTTAAAATTTAAAAAAAAAACCTTTAAAAAAAATTTTTTTTTTTTTTTTTTTTTTCCCCCCAAAAAACCCCTTTTTTGGGAAAAAAAAAAAAAAAAAAAAATTTTTTTTTTTTTTCGGGGTTTAAAAAAAATTTTTAAAAAATTTTTTTAAATTTAAAAAAAAGAAAAACCCCCCAAAAAAAAAAAATTTTCAAAAAAATTTTTTTTTAAAAAAAAATTTTTTTTCCCCTTTTTTGGGGCCTTTAATTTTTTTTTTTAAAATTTTTTGGGAAAATTTTTTTCCCCTTTTTTTTTGGGTTTTTTTAAAATTTTTAAAAAAAAAAAATTTTTTTTTTTAAAACCCCGTAGCTTTTTTTAAAAAAAAAAGGAAATTTTTTTTTTCCCCCTTTAAAAAAAAAAATTTTTTTTTTTTTTTTAAAAAAAAATTTTAAAAAATTTTTAAAAAAAAAACAAAAAAAACCCCAAAAAAAAAAAAAAAATTTTTTTTAAAAAAAGGGCCCCGGGGGGGGGTTTTTTTTTTTTGGGGGAAAATTTCCTGGGGTTTGTTTTCCCAAAACTTTTTTTCCCCCATTTTTTTTAAAATTTGAAAAAAATTTTTAAACCCCCCCTTTTTTTTTCCGGGGGGAAAAACCCTTTAAATTTTGGTTTAAAATTTTTTTTGGGGGGGAAATTTTTAACCCCCTTTTTCCCCCTTTTTTTTAAAAAAAAAAAAATTTAAAAAACCCCTTTTTAAAAAATTTTTTTTTTTTTTTTTTTTAAAAAATTTTTAAAAATTTAGTTTTTTTCCCTTTTTTTTTTTTTGGGGGTTTTTGTTTTAAAAAATTTTTCCCTTTTTTTGGGGGGAAAAAAGGGTTTTCCCTTTAAAAAATTTTTTTTTTTTTTCCCCCCCTTTTTAAAACCCTTTTCCAAAACCCCCAAAAAAAATTTGGAAAAGTTTAAAAAATTTAAAACCTTTACCTTTTTTTTTTTTAAAAACCCCCCCTTTTTTTTTTTGGAAAAATTTTTTTTAAAAAAATTTTTTTTTTTTTGTTTTTTTTTTAAAAATTTTTTTAAATTTTTTTTTTTTTTTTTAAAAAAAAAATTTTTTTTTTTTAAAATTTTTTTTTTTTCCCTTTTTTAAAAATTTTTTTAAAAGGGGGTTTTTTTTTGGAAAAAAATTTTTTTTTTTTTTTTAAAAATTTAAAAAATGGGGGTTTTTTTAAAAAAAAAAAAAAAAATTTTCCAAAAAAAACCCCCAAAAAAAAAAATTTTTTTTTAAATTGGGGTTTATTTAAAAAGGAAAAAATTTTTTTAAATTTTAAAAAAAAATTTGGGGGGAAAACCAAAAAAAAAAAAATTTTTTTTTTGGGAAAATTTTTTTTTTTGGGGGGGAAAAAAATTTTTGGTTTTTCCCCCTTTTTTAATTTTTTTTTTTTTAAAAAAATTTTTAAAAATTTTTTTAAAAAATTTTTTTTTTTTAAAAAAATTTTTTTTTTTTTTTTAAAAAAAATTTTTTAATTTTTTTTTAAAAAAAAAAAAAATTTTTTAAATTAAAAAAATTTTTAAAAAAATTTTTTTTTTTAAAAAAAAAAAAACAAAAAACCTTTTAAAAAAATTTTTTTTTTAAAAAAGGGGGGTTAAAAACCCAAAAATTTTTATTTTTTTTTTCCCTTTTTTTTTTTTTTTTTTAATTTTTTTTTTTTTTTAAATTAAGGGGGTTTTGTTTTGGAAGGGGGAAAAAAAATTTTTTTTTTAAATTAAAAAAATTTTTTTTAAAAAAAATTTTAAAAAAAAAAAAAAAATTTTTTTTTAAAAAACCTTTAAAAAAAAAAAAAAATTTTTTTTTAAAGGGATTTTATGAAAAATAAATTTTTTTTATTTTTTTGTGAAAAAAAAGTTAAAACAAAATTCCCCCATAATTTTGTTTAAATATTTTAAAGGATAAATTTAAATTTTAAAACTTTTAAAAATTAAGGTTTTAATAATTTAAAAAAAAAAAGAAAAATTTAAAAAACCTTATTTTTTTTCCAAATTAAAATTTGGGTTTTGGAAAAAAATTAAATTTAAATTTTTTTAAATCCCCCCAAGAAAAGGGTAACAAAATTTTAAAATTGGGGTTTTTAAATTATGCCCTAAATTAATTTTTAAATTAAAAAAAAAAAAAAAAAAAAAAAAAAAAAATTTGACAAAAAAAAAAAATTTTTAAAAAATTTTTAAAAATTGGGCTGCCTGGGCCCGGGCCCCAAAATTTTCTTTGGGAAAAAAAAAAAAAAAAAATTTTTAAATTGGAAAAAAGGGTTGGGTTTTTTGTTTTGGGGCAATCCCTTTTAAAAGCTTCCCTGGAAAAAGAAAGGGTTTAAAATTTTACCCAAAACCCTTTTAAAATATAAAGGTCCCAAATGAACCCCCTTTTTTTTAACTTTAAAAAAAAAATGGTTTTTTTTTACAAAAAAATTTAATTTAAAAAAATTAAAACCCTAAATTACAATTTAAACCAAAAATTTAAGCCCCTTGAAAAAAAAAAAAAATTCAAATAAATACGTTGAGTTCAGTTGAGAAGATGCTGGAAATGGTTGCCTTGAACTTCTTGACACAAGAACAGTCGGTCTGAAATTTCACGCCGGGAAAATTTTCAAACACAGTAACATCGATATTTTTACAAATATTTTTTTTCTCTGTCCCTATCCCAAAATTGAAGGCTCAGTTTCGTACACCTTTTCCCTTTAAATAGCCCCTAGAAAAAAGTCCAGAGGTGTCCCAAACTGGCGAGCGAGCTTTCCCTTCCACGGCCCTCGACGGCCAATCCAACAGGGGGGAAAATTTTTCCGAACTTGTCTGCAGTAGTGTGGTGGGCTCCATCTTGCTGGAATACAATATCCATATCAAATTCATTAGGATTCGCTTCGAAGATTTCGGTTATTAGGGGGGCAAAAGTATCTTTCAGCATATCCAAATACAGTTTCCCCCGTTAAATTTTTTTCGATGAATAGCGGGCCCCCCAATATGGTTTCCCAATATCCCCTTTCCCCAAAAGTTTATTTTTTCTGAATATTGAGTATGAGACGTGAAAAATTAGTTCACTCCAATAACGACAATTTTGTCTATGAACATTACCGTTCAGAAATAATGTACACTCATCACTAAAACCAAATTTTTATGGAAATAGGTAGGATGCCGTGCAATGGTTTCCTCAAATTTCCCAAAAATTTGTTCGTCGAGCAGGGGCATCTTCAGTTAACTGGTGTACCATTTATTTTTTATGGATGATTTTTTTCCCCTTTTAAATCTCCATACAGTAGAAAATAAACCTAAATACATTCGCGACGGAGGATGTGACTGGGGGGATTAACTATCTCCCCCTTTTTTTCAACTTTTTTATTCTTCCGGGTGGAGGACGTCCGGGGGGCGTTTTTTTTTGTTTTCTACCAGTAGTTGTAAATTTGATCAGTTCCCCGAAAGTATTTTTTACAAATAGGACGATTCGGGAAACGATCATTAAAAACCCCTTTCGGCCCGTGAAGGTTTTTTTCCCCCGTAAATAAAAATCGCTTCGGTTTTTTTTCTCCCTGACCTTTTAAATTGTGATTATTTTTTTAAATTTTTTTATTTCAGTATGTCTTTTTAGTTCGGTACCCCAAATGCCTAGATTATGCCCTGCTTTTTAAATTTATCACAATGCCTTACCATCTATGGTTATGATAGGTTATTTTGGTTTATTTGAACTGAAGAAACGAGCGTGTAGTCAGATTTAATTAAAAACCCCTATTATAATTAATATTGGACATTTTTTTCAAATATTTCGATTCCCATACAAACTAGAGATTACAACCCTAATCCCAAAAATTGGGTTTGGAACCCAATTAAGATCTTAACTTTTCAGCTTTAATTTTTTTTTTTTAATAAATATTTCATATTTGTTCATGTGCAAAGATTAGCAAAATGTAATAAAATATTCAGAAATAAAATCTATTTTTAAACGACTGGTACATGGTACAACACAAATGTGAAAAGCAACGTTGATTTTTAAATTATTTTAAAATAGCAACAAGTTCTAAGTAAAGGTGTTAAGTTGGCAGTGATATTTGTGTGCTGGAAAATGATAATAAAATGCAATGTTGATTGCGGTTTTGATTTTATTCTTAAAAAGAAATGAGGTTGATGCCCTGAAATTTTTAAATTGGGAATCAAAACACTAAAGTTAAATATATTTTACTATTTAACTTAAGCTTCTTTGTTGTTTTCTGAAAACCATTTGAGAATTAATGTTATAATTGTGTTTAAACAGAATAGCATTTTTGGTGCCCCAATTAAGTATTTATCAAAGGGTTTGCTAAAGAGATTTATTCATAACCACTCGCACATATTTGTGTTGGGTACCAATTGTGTTTACACAGATTGCGGGACCACTAGCTTAACGTGCCCTCCGAAGCACATTTTGAGAGGGATTACTAGGCAGAAATACTACATAGTGGTTTGCCATTGCCTTCTGTGAGGTGACGAGCTATGAAAAAGTCCAGTTGACAGTTTGCGGGAATCAAACCCGGGTGTCCACGGTAAAAGGCTGGTACGCTAGCCACTACACCAGCAAAACTATGAATGTGGAAGTCGCTGCCAGTACGGAGCATTAAGACACCAGGTACCCCAGCACTGATTTGGTAAAAAATAAAAGAGTACCAATACCATTAGATACACATCGACTAAAAAGAAAACTGGAAATCCAGGCACATAGTTTAGGTGGTTTGTATCTCAAATCAGAGCCTGCTTCGAATATTGTTTACACGTTCTTATTCTATATTCTTAGCATTCTTAATTCCACGTAAAGAAGAGCTGTTCGCCTTATTATTGACCCCACTTTTTTAAGAATGCTTCATTTTCTTGCCCACCGACGAGCCTCTTTAATAGGTTCAGTTTCGAGGAATAATTGCGGTTTCCCACTTTATTCGTTCCTTCATCTCTAGAGTGTCTAGGACAGTGGTGGGCAAACTTTCTTCATGGGGGGCCAGAAAGTTTTAAGAAATTTTAGAAGAGGGCCAGGAGTATAGCCAAAATGCAATTTATTTTAAAATCTATATTTTAATTATAGAAATTAATAGTATATAATAGGTATACTTATAATTTCGAAAGATCGTCGGCGGGCCGGATTAAATACTTTTGCGGGCCGTACTTTGCCCATCACTGGTCTAGGCTGTGATAGCTACGGAGATACAGGTACATAACCGAAGCCCCTGGAAATCGTTTTTGTTTAAATAACTTTTAAAATACTAGGCGTAATTAAATATTTTTTTAATAATATATGATGGTTACTAGATGCAGTCTTCTTAAAATGAACCCTTAAAAAACATATTTGGGTTATTTAGTTTGCCAGGGACGGACGCTCTGACACAATAATAGAATTTTTTTTTAAAACCCTGTATAATAAAGGCTCAACAATATTTTTTAGAAAGTTTAACCTTTTAAAATAAAAAAGGTGCTCTTGATTGACATCGATAAAATCAACTGTTTACGAGAAAAAAAATATCATGGTTGGAATTTTTTTTTACATTATACGGGGTTTTTTTCTAATTGGACGTCAATTTTGGGGGAAACAATTTGTGGGTCCTTTTAAAAGAAAAAAAACTTCTTATGAACGTATGTCCCAAACCCCCTAACTTTTTGAGATACAGGGTGGTAAAATTTTCAAAAATAAATCATTTATTATTAAAATCTGTAATACCACTACACCAGATATTTTAATGAAATTTGGCATATAAGTACTATGCATTAAGAAGCATTTTTTAGTGTACCACATAATATTTTATTTCTCGTAAACAGTTGATTTTATCGATGTCAATCAAGGGTACCTTTTTTTTATTTTATGTTAAACCTATTCAAAAATAATATTGTTGAGCCTTTATCATACAGGGTGTTAAAAAAAATTGCTATTATTGTGTCAGATCTAGTCCGTCCCTGGCAAACTAAATAAGCCAAATATGAATTAATGGGTTCATTTTAGGAAGACTTATTTAGTAACCGTCATATTAAAAAAATATTAAATTACGCCTAGTATTTTAAAAGTTATTTATAAAAAAAGATTTCCAAGGTCGTCCGTTATGTACCTGTATCTCCGTGGGGGAAGGCTCGTGGGAAAAAGTTTACCCGGAACTTGCCATAATATTTTTGGGTTTTCTATTAGATTAGACGGATTGCTCACATATTCTGGGACACCTTTATATATATATATATATATAATATAATATAATTATATATATATATATATATATATATATATATATAATATATATATATATAGTATATATTATAATATAATATATATATATATATATATATATATATATATATATATATATATATATATATATATATATATATATATATATATATATATATTATATTATTAAAATTTAATTAATTTAATAAAAATTAAAAATATAAAAAAATATTAATAAAAAAAAAAAGGCAAATGCATTAATTTAAAAACAAAAAAAAAAAAAAAAACTTTTTTTTTTAAATACATTTTATTTTAGGTAAACTGTCCACCAGATATATATTATGTGTACTGGGTTCTATCGGATTAGGATTAATCTATGGCCTTAAAGTAAATTTCCATGTGGCCATAGTGAGTATGGTCAATCATACTGCAGTTGGGGGAAGTGAACATGGAGAAGCAGCTGAGGTAAGAAAAAAAAATGTATTTTTCATAAAACCAGGGTCCTGTATAATCTTAAGATTATTGTCTCAAAGTCCAACAGGCCCTTAGCACATATTTTTTTGCTAAAAATAAAACTTCTGCCAAAATATTCCCCTTGAGGCCAATAACCTGGTTTATATTTGGTGTGGATCCCGTGTCTCAATTTTTAGATAAAATTTTTTAAAAAACCTAGACCCGACACTAATTTCTGCATGGACCAAGAAAGTTTGCTACATTAGGATCCAGTTTTATATCCTTGTAATTATTATAGGATCATAACAAAAATCTAAAAATCTATTATAATCTACCAAAAAAAAAAAGATATCTACCAGAATTTACGAAAAAAATGGGGTAAATCTAGTCAATTTGGTAATCACAAAGTATAGAAATTGGAAAGAAGTAAAGGGCAATAACGTTAAAAGAATGACTACAATTATTTCAGTGGCAGAACTTTTTTCGGCAGAACGCGCTACTTTTCAAGACGTACTCATTTAAAGTGTTGCGCGGGAACTATTATCTCTGTTTCTTGGACGTTAACAAATATTTATTAAATAAAATTGTATGATTGATAAACAAAATAAAAATTTTATAATATATAATTGAACATTTTTTTAAATTAAAAACAGAATATTTTACTACTTAATAATACTAGATACTAACAAATATATTTGAAACTAAACGAAATTATACGACTAAAAGGGTTAAAACCCCAATTTTAAATTATGGAAATTTTAATTATTTAAAAATTATAAAAAGCCCGAAGGCCCAAAAAAATTTGGGAGGCCCCACCCTTCCGACTGCAACCAGAAAACCCAAAACTGTGGTCTACGCTAAATTTGGGGACAAAAAACAAAAAAAAATAAAAAAGTCAAGGGGGGGCAAAACATTCCCTGGAAACCAAAGGAGGGGAAAACAAATAAAAATTGAAATTCCCCCCCAATACTCATTCAACAAAAACTTCGAGGTAAAAATTTAGATCGAAGTAAGTGGCAGCAACCCGATCTTCCGGCACGGTTGGAGAGTCATCTGGTATACGGAAAGGTACCAAAACCGGGCAAGGAACTGGGGCGGGGGTGTACAGTGAAATAAAGGAATTACAATTATCCATAAAAGGAAGGCTTATAAAAACAAGGGGGATCTGCATAAAACAGACAGCCAAGCGTCACTGGGGGGGACTAGTAAACCCCAAGTTTTTCTTTTAAGCTGACATGGGAATCCCCAAAAAAATGGAATCCTGGGGGGAAAAGAACAATAACTTTCTTTGGGTACCAGGACATTCGGGAATAGAAGGCAACGAAAAAGTGGATAAGCTAGCGAGACAGGGATCATCCACACCATACTTTGGGCCAGAACCTGCCCTTGGAGTGACCAAAACCACAGCACGAGGGCAAACCAGGAAATGGATCCGAAACAAACAAGAGGAATACTGGGTAGAATTAGACATGGAAAAAGCTTCATAAGAGGCCCATCCAAAAGACGAAGGAAGAACTACTCAAAGTAGGAAAAACTTCGCATAACAGTAGGGTTGTTAACAGGGCTTAATAACCTAAGAGGACACCTACACAAGATAGGCTCATACGAGTACAATGCAGAATGTGCGACAAGGGGGAAGAAACAGCCTATCATATCCTGTGCGAATGTATAGCATTGAATCACAAAAGACAGGCATTATTTGGGCAACCGAAAATGAGCCCAGAGGAATATATCAACCAACCAGTCTCGGGGTTTTACAGACTTGTAGAAGGAACCAGACTAATGAGAGGATTGATATAAAAGATAATGGGAGATTAGGCACAAAAAGCCCATGAGGCTGCGCTGCCTCCGGTAGTGAATCAAGACGGCTTCCAGGGAAGAAGAAGACCTTTTTTTATTTCATAAGATTATTTTTTTAGATTAATCAACCACGTCAGTATATATTCTTAAGAAGTAATAATAATAATAATAATAGTAACGGTACGTTTTCGGTTTTAGCGCCACGAGTGACAAAAAAGTGTACTACTATCTGAGTTCATTTTTATATACACAAATTTTGTTAAAAAGCCTATACATACCGTTCGGACTCCTTGTATATCTAGACTCCGTGGTGGTAACGCTGGGAACATGCCTTTTGTTCGGGACGTCACGACTAATCACAAGTCCTTTTGGTCTGACGTCAGATTTAAAGGGCCAGACCTGAACTTTAAATGGTAATAATGCGAAAACCTAATTTATCTCAGCAAAGATGTTTAGCAGGTGGTTTTTAAATAAGTAAAGGAAGAGATATTGAACGAGTTTTTAATTCAAAATAAATTTAATTTTACCTCAAATTTAAAAATGGGATCCTAATATCCTCATTAAAAATCTCTGTTCTTAAATTTAAATTAATTCGTTCAATAAGACAATTTTACTTATACAAATGCTAAAGATAGATTTTAATTAATTCCGATTTGCTCCACACGCGCGGTAATTTATTTGAATATCTAAAATTAACTAATAAAAATGACATAAAAAAATTTATCTTGTTTGTGACAGCTAATAGATTTTGACTACTGTAACTGTTACATTATAATAATATAAGGTCAAATATTTAACTTGGACTCTTGATTGATCATACGGTCGGAACGTGGAGCTCTACCATATTTAAGTAGAGGCATTATATAGAGATCACAGTTTAATGAACGGAGATAGAGGAGGCCCAAACTTGTGAAACGGTTAAGTTGATTGCTCTTTATTGTTTCTAAAAATAGGTGTATAGCGTCACAGTTGTATCTGATTTGAATTTAAATTGTTAAGCTTATAATTTGAAAGTTGATACCTTTTAAATAATGGATGAATGAAGCATTTCACCCATATACAATTAATTTGTTATTATTTGTTATTTATTAACGACAGTAGGTGGCTAAAAGCCGACGGAAATACTGTTCCTTAATAGTACTTTTCATATCCTTAGATAATACTTATTTAAATTTACAGGATGTTTATAAAGTTTAAAACAAATGGATTTTTTTGTTATTAAGATAGTTAATAGGGTTTCCAAACAAATATACAAAATGATATAGGTGTATGTATGCAGAGCTGTCGGTAAATAAATTAAAATATTTGAAAAATCAATTCAATTAGTTCTCAGTAATTGAATTACTTTAATTCAACTACTTTTCGGAAAAGATAATTGTATTTGAATTATGAACTAATAGGATAATGTTTTCATAATTGGTAATTGATTTTCACGAATCCCAAGTAATTCAATTACTTAGAAAGTAATTCGATTACTTATAAAGTAATTGAATTGTTTAGAAATTAATTCAATTACCTAATAAATAATTGAATTACTACGAAAAATTCAATTACCTTTTTTATGGAAAAACTGCCGGAATTTTGGCCAGCCAGAAAGAGCATCTTGAAACATGGCGGCCGCTTTGAATGTCGATTAAGTATTTTCGATTGATGCTTACTGCCACCATTTTTATACTTTTTTTGTGGAAAAATCTGTTGATGTTTGGGGTAGGATAAAAAGAAATTTTTATTTTAGAGTCATTTAATGTTGAACTTGCCGCCAAACAGTTTGAATAGTGTGACGTGCTCGTATGGTGCATATTAGTATAAATATTTTATTTGTTTAGTGCATCGTGTTTAATATATGTGGTAATTTAAATAGAGTAATTGCTAAAATATTTAGTTATTTTTAGTTTTAATTAAACAGTAAACTCCTTAGTAAAAAATATTTTGTTTTACGTGAAGTTTTGCTCTCTGAATATTCGTTTCGAAGTTACAGGGTTTTAAAAAACTAACGAACGCTAGAAGATAATATAATGAAATTTTAGCTAAAGCTTAATTTGATAGTGTCCTAGTAACCGTAAAAATTGACTTTGTAGTTTGGTCAGTGTAGGGATATTACTGTAGATTTTTTTAAATGTTGTACGCCACTGATATATTTTGTTGATTATTTTCTCAAATTTGTATATCTCGTCATTTTTCCGTAAATAAACCTTTTGTAAATACTAATTTTCCATTGCAAACACAGAAAAGTGTAGAAACACCAAAAATATGTAACAAAAAATATATATATATATATATATATATATATATATATATATATATATATATATATATATATATATATATATATATATATATATATATATATATATTATATATATATATATATATATATATATATATATATATATATATATATATATATATATATATATATATATATATATATATATATATATATATATATATATATATATATATATATATATATATATATATATATATATATATATATATATATATATATATATATGGGTATGTTCTGAATCAATTTTAAAAACTTGTCGCATGCTTATGAGACAAGTTTTTAAAAGTCAGTCAGAAAAGACTATTAGACGTTTGAAAGGAAAAACTATTAATTAATTATCAATAATTATTTAAAAAAATATTTATAAAGTGGGGAAATTATCAAACTTTTTAGAATCAGCTCATTGGTTCTCGGATGTTGATAGTCTAAAAATGTTATTTATATTCCGCGCCAAAAACTAAAACTTAACATTTTGAAGTCAACAGAAAAATATAAACACTATAAAAGTCCTAAAATAAACTTTATAAATAACCAAAGAGATTCAAGAAATTTAATTTTGTTTGCAGTTTAGCGAGTCACCTTAGATTATTACCTCAGAACCTAGCGACTATGTATAAAATTTAAAATAAACTATTGAACTTAATAGTTTATATTCTCTATAAAAATGTTTACCCCTCAAAAATTGTCGCTTTTTCCTTGGGGTGAATGCCACCCTTCTCGGGGTGGAATTTTTTATCAAAATAAGTACGGAAGTGGATAGATTGACTAATTCTAAGCAACTTTTGTTTTATAAAGTGTTTTTTGAAAGGCATTACTTTTCGAGTTATTCGCAATTGAATATGTCAATTTTTCAACTAAAAAAAATACGTTTTCAGGCGGTTTTTCGCAAATAACTCGAAAAGTAAGCATTTTATCGAAAATATCATTCTTACCAAAAATGTAGCTTATAAAAAAACACCAAGAATGGTGGGCATGGACCCAATACAAACGGAGTTATAGCCTGTTGAAGGTTGGTTTTTATTCGTCAAATGCCAACATTAAAAGTTTTAACGTAATATAACCAAAAACGATACACTTTTTGGGAAAAGCTCATAATACTTTTTTGAAGTACTTAAAAAAACCTTTATTTTTGTTTCTTGCAAAAGTTTTTAGCACTAAAATTAAGCGAGTTATGGCCAAAATAAAGTTGATTTCTATTTTTTTTTATGAAAACATGTGAAAATCACCCCCCTAATTGAAAATAATCTTTGTCACTTTACAATTCACTTTATTTCTGTCTTTGTAATATGCTTAGGAAGTTTAACCGGTTTAAAGTGTATATTTTTGAAAAAAATTGAGCTTAACGTGAAAGAGACATTTTTGTAATTTTGAAATAAATAGCCTTTTCTTCAAAATATCTCAAAAACCCTTAATGATACGAAAACAAAAACAAAACGAAAATTTTTGGTAAAGAAAAACCTACAATTTTGTATTTCACAAAATTTTACGCATCATTAAGGGTTTTTGAGTTATTTTGAAGAAAAGGCTATTTTTTTAAAATAAAAAAAATGTCTCTTTCACTTTAAGCTCAAATTTTTTTAAAAATATGCACTTTTAACCAGTCACACTTCCTAAGCATATTAAAAATACATAAAAAAAGTAAATTGTAAGGTGACAAAGATTATTTTCAATTGGGATGATTTTCACATTTTTTTCATCCAAATAAATAGAGATCAACTTTATTTTGGCCCTAACTCGCTTAATTTTAGCGCTAGAGACTTTTATAAAAAAACAAAATAAAGGTCTTTTCAAGTACTTCAAAAAAGGTATAATGAGCTTTTCCCGAAAAATGTATCGTTTTTTGGTTATATTACGTTGAAACTTTTAATGTTTGCATTTGACCAATAAGAACCAACCTTTAACAGGCTATAACTCCGTTTGTATTGGGTTTATGGACATCATAAGCTCACCATTCTTGTTGGTTTTTTTATAAGCTACATTTTTGGTAAGAATGATATTTTTGATAAAATGCTTACTTTTCGAGTTATTTGCGAAAAACCGCCTGAAAACGTATTTTTTTTAGTTGAAAAATTGACATTTTCAATTGCGAATAACTCGAAAAGTAATGCCTTTCGGAAAAAACTTTATAAATAAAAGTTGCTTAGAATTAGTCAATATATTCACTTCCGTACTTATTTTTGATAAAAAAATTCCACCCCCGAGAAGGGGTGGCATTCACCAGGAAACGGCAATTTTGAGGTAAACATTTTTAAAGAGGATAAAACTAAAGTCAATAGTTTATTTTAAATTTATACGCGCGAGGTTTTAACATTTTTGAAGGTGACTCTATATCTTTAAATAAGTATTGTATCCAAGAATGTGCAAATCCATTTTATTCTTAATAAATGCACACCATAGCTATAATTCAGTTTAAAATACAGTCATTCTATAAAACTGTAGTCATACTTTACTTTCTTTAATAGTCCCAGCCGGTTCAAACTGCAAATATTTTTACCTTGAAAAAAATCGGTTTTTTTTAATATAACACGAAAACTATTGACTTTAGGAAAAAAAGGTATATAATCAAAATTGATGGTCTAATAAAATTACGTCAGTTTTTTCATATGAAATTTTTTGTAGCCCTCCTAGTTTTTGAGATATTAACGATTTAAATTTAAAATAAAAACGCAAATATCTCAAAAACGAAAAGATTTACAGAAAAATGTAATAAACAAAAAACATCCCTTTTAGTAAGCTCTATAAAAAAGGTAATATACATATTTTTAATAAAATAAGTAATAAAGGACATATAAGCCAAAAAGTGATTTTGGCCATTAAAAATTTCGGAAATATATATTTTTTTTGGTTCAAGTAAGTATACCAGCTCCAATCCATCTAAAAATTAATTCAACATGTTCTATTTATTAAATAAAACAAACTAATACACATGTGCCTCGAGGCAATGGGGACAACCTGGTGGCAGGAATGTTTTATTAATTTTTTTTTTGGTCCAATAACTGTTCCCATTTTGATCTACTTGAAACTTTAACTAAAATAAAATTTAAACATTATTTAATTAAAAAATAATACATGCCGCCTCTATCTGGGTGTTATATACCTAGCAGGATGCTTTACATTTCTCGATCTTCTATGCTACTATGTGTATAGCTCATCGTTTAAATATTTTTATTAACGATTTAAATAATAATATTAATAATTTATAAAGACAGTTACAGTTAATTTTAATCATATTTTTAACATCAAAAAAATTTGTTGTATAGTTTATTTAGCAATAAACTTTTAAAATAATTCTCCTATTAAGCTATATATATTTAAAGTTGAAAAGGCCACCAGCGTCATCAGCATGCGTTGTTCTCTCTCACTTTAAAATTATTCCCGTTCTTGTCGCTCTGTTCCAAATTTAACAACGTATGAGTGGAGCGTAGAGAGAGAAAGGCTTAATTGCGGACTCTTTTGGTATGACGCTCCTGGCCTTTTCTTGGGCAAGTTTTTAATTGCATCGATGGATCCAGCGCATTAAGCGCTAATTCATCAAACCGTTTTTAAACTACCACTGGAGAGTCCGATGGATTCCATTAAAGCTTTTTTATAAAATAATTGACCAAAAAATATAAATAAATACGGAAGAGAAACACAACAATTAGATGAGCATCGACAGCTGCACAACAAACAGCGAGCTTTTTTAAACATTTCGTTTTAATTTGTTCCATCAGAACTTCTCATGACGTCATTTGACGTTCAGCGCATAAATTCAGCGTACTTTTTATCGATGGAATAAAGAACTTGCTCCTTCTTTAAATCGGACTCTACTTTTTAGGCTAAAAGACATTCTTGTTTAAATTATGGTATTAACCCATTTATTTACCACTATAAGATATAAAAGCAAAACAAATTAAAGTTTAAACATTAATTCAACTGAAAAAAAACTATATAAAAAAAATTATTTTTCATTTAAAAATATAATTAAAATTTTATCAAGATCATTCTGAAGGAGTAACTGTTTTTATAAATTATTAATAATATTATTTAAATCGTTAATAAAAATATTTAAACGATGAACTATACACATAGTAGCATAGAAGATCGAGAAATGTTAAGCGTTCTGCCAGTATATAACACCCAGATAGAGGAGGCATTTATTACTATTCTTTTTTCAATTAAATAAAGTTTGAATTTTATTTTAGTTAAAGTTTTAAGTAGATCGGAATGGGTACAGTTATTGAACCAAAAAAAATAAATAAAATAACCGTGCCACCAGGTTATCCCCCATTGCCTCGAGGCACATGTGTAGTAGTTTGTTTTATTCAATGAATAGAACATTTTACATAAATTGTTAGATGGCTCGGAGCTGGTATACTTACATGTACCAAAAAAAAAAATATATTATTAGCGATATTTTAAAGGCAAAAATCACTTTTTTGCTTATATCTCCTTTTTTTTTTTACCTTATTTTTTATGAAAAAATATGTATTTACTTTAAAAACCTTAATCAAAACTAGATCAATTTCATATAAAAAAACCGACGTAGTTTTATTAGACCATCAATTTTGATTATATACCTTTTTTTCTAAAGTCAATAGATTTCGAGTTATATTAAAGAAACCGATTTTTCACGATTTTTTTCAAGGTAAAAAAAAAAGAAATTTGAACCCGCTGAGCTGAGGCAGCCGTGCGTCTTTAAATTGACTATATAAGATATAAAAAAATGTGTCATGCGTATCTCTTATGGCTTGGTTTTTTGCGGTGGCCTCCCGGACTATAACTGATTAAAAGACAATTGAACTTGCTTTTTAACCCCAAATATTTTTTAGGACGGACCTTTTGTATGGTCTAAATTAGTTCAAGGACTTCTACTCAGCTCTTATTTTTGGGGCTACATCGTAGCCGAACTCCCTGGAGGTAGAATCGCTGAGCTCTTCAGTGCCAAATGGGTTATGTTCTTTTCAGTCGCCATTAATGTGCTGGGAGCTATTTTAACGCCCTGTTTTGCGGAGTTACATTATGGAGCTCTGTTTTTCATAAGGGTAGCTCAAGGTAGGTATTAACACAAAAAAAGGTTTGGATCATTAAAAAAATGTGTTTAAAAAATGGACAAAATGGGAGTGAATTTAATTTAGCTTCGTCTCTTGACAGGTATTGGCGGTGGTGTCACTTTTCCAGGTATGCACGTTATGCTAGCTCATTGGGCTCCACCAAATGAGAGAAGTGTAATGAGTAGTATTGTTTATGCTGGTACTGCCCTCGGTACAGTCGTAAGTATTTGTTAGTGCAAATATCTGGTTAACGTGCATGTCATTTACTGAACTTAGAAGTATTAGAACCGTTTAACACATACGAAATATTCCAAAAGTTATTCCTGTCTTAAAAATTGAAACAATAATATTTTTGTAAGGAGTTCTCTATTCTAAAACCATCAGTCAATAAAAACAAATTATTATATATGTATATTATTAATATTCATATACTCCAGAAAACGAAGCTGAAAAAAGTGCGAAACCTGGAAATTTTTTCAAAATGCATATATTTGCATGAAAATTTGGAATTAAGCTTAACTTATCCTTCTCTTCAAGATCTATTTTATGCCTATGGGCGCTCTTTATTTTTTAAGGGTGAAAACTACCCTTTATTGCACTAAAGCTTAAAGTGAGTAAAATTTGACTGAAATAAGTTGAAAAAGTAGTATTTTGTTTCTTTGAAACATTATTTAAAATATTTTAACCCTTAAAAGTCAACCCTTATTATGATTAAAAAAATACCCTATAAAATTAATATATTATCACAGTGTTTTGCATGAAAATTTTGGATTTAGCTTAACTTACCTCCTCTTCAAGATCTTCATTATGCTGAAGGTAGCTTTTTATTTTTTAGGGGTGAAAAACTACCCCTTTTGCAAAAACCTTCCAAACTGTCATATTAAAGTTTAAGTCACATAAATTAAGGCTCATATAAATTAAAAAATTAGTATTTAATTCTTTAAAACATAATTTCAACCCTTGAAAATCAACCCTTATTATGATTTGATAAAAAAATTGTTTACCCTAGAAAAATTGACATATTGTCACGGAGTTGTAATTAAAAAATATGTAATGTAATTTTGTAATTTTTTAATACTTAAAAACCCACCCATCACAATCTTACAATGCAAAAAATAGTATAAAACCGCGGATTAAAAAAAATGCATTGAATCGCTTTTAGAATGCTCCAAAAAATTGTTTTTTTTTAAGCATAACTCCTTTTTGTGATAAAAAGGTCTTTAAAAAAAACCATTTTGTTGCCCTTTTCAAGAGCTATAAGGTCCTATATTAAAACTTTTTAAAACCCTTTCTTTTCTAAGGGGCTTGTTTAAAGGGCTGAAACAAGGTAGTGCTCGTCTATACACACACGTTTTAAACGTTTATATCTCAATTAATTTCCGTCATACAGTAAATTAAAAAAAGCAAAATATTTGTAATTTAAAAAAACTACAATTTGATACCTTAGTAATTTTTACGTATCTTCCTTACTTTTTCAGTTATTTTTAAGAAAAAGGTAATTTTTTATTCAAATTCTGAAATTTGATTTTCACTTGCAGCTCCATTGTTTTTTCAAAATTAAGCAATATAAATTGGTTAAACTTTTAAAATGCCTTTATGATACATAGATAACAAAAAAATTGAAAAAGGGGGCTACGAATCATTTTAATTAGGATGGTAATTAGGGGGTTGTTTCGAAGATTTTTGAAGTCAGAAAATGTTGGTCTAACTTTATTTTAATCATAACTCGCTCAACTTTTATAATACATATCTTTTTTTTAAAGAAAGGTACTTGCAAATGCTTTAAAAAAGTTACTATTAGTTTTTAAAAAATACGTAGATTTAGCGTTATTTGCCTTTAAAACTCTGAAATTTTGTGTTTGATGAATAACCCCTAACCTTTAGGTAGGACCGCGACCGATCGGTCTATTGTGGCTCACACCTTTTTATATTTCTCCCACCAGGTCCAGACTCCTAATAAATCTGATGATCCTGTTGGGAGAGAGATCTTCACCTTCCCCGGCAACAAGGTGTCATTGCCGAGGATTGCGAATCTTAGTCGTGCCATTGCTGGGCACGAATACAGTATGTGTTCTGCCGATTCATCCCCTCCATGCACATACGGCATTCGGCGTCTTCCGCTAGGCCGATCTTGTGCATGTGGTATTTTAATCTGCAGTGTCCCGTGTACAGTCCCACTAGAGTTTTAAGGTGTACCCTTGATTGCTCCAGTAGTTTGACAGTACATTGTTGGTTCTGTGGGCTTATGAAGGCCTTCGAGTGTCTGAGACCTGGAAGTCCATGCCAGTACCAAAGATTTTTTTTTGTGTGTCCAAGCTGATATGAACTGCTTGGCCGTTCCATAAGATATACCGATGACCTGACCCTGTGAATTTTGTCTCCGTCCCCCTTTTGGCAAGGAGGTCTACGGATTCATTACCCTCTAGGCCGATGTGTCCAGGAATCCACAGTAGTGTAACCTTATTGTTTTGACCCAGTTTGGTCAGCGCATCCTTGCAATTCCAGCCGGTTTTCGAATTGCACCGGCTGGATTTAAGAGCCTTAAGAGCTGCTTGACTATCGGAGAATATTTTAATTGTCTTACGTGTGCAGTGCCGATCAACCAGCGATCTAGCACACATCTCAATAGCAAATACCTTTGCTTAAAATATGGTTGCGAGAGTGCCCAGGCTAAAGGAAAACTCTGCCCTCGGCCTCTGTCCATATATTCCAGCTCCAACACCGTCCTTGGTTTTGGAGCCATCGGTGTACCAACAGATGTCAGCCCGGAGCAGGTCGGTCGTTTTTCGACTCCAGTCTTCCCTTTGTGGGTAGACTACACTGTAGGGCCGGTTGTAATTGGTTGCTGTAGGCATTATGTCTGAGGGCATTCCCAGTCTGTCACAGGTCAGGACATTCCTGAGGAGACTGGTGATTTCCATATGATACGCCTGCGGTTTGTTACTGACCGCTTGATAGAGTCTGTATGTTGCCCACCTTGCCTCTCTCTCCAAGTAGATATGCAGAGGAGGCAGTCCTAGGAGGGCTTCCATGGCCGCCGTTGGTGTCGAGCGCAGCGCGCCCCTTGATTATTAGGCAGGCCTGTCTCTGTAGGCTAGATAGCTTTGCTTGGGTCAGCCGCTGCTGCCCCTTGCGCCACCATGCCACAGATCCATACGTGATCATTGGTAATATGACTGTCACGTATAGCCAGTACATCTGTTTTGGTTGCATGCCCCAGGATTTGCCACAGATTCTGCGGCATGTCCAAGCTAACCTTTAACAACCACAACTAACCACAACTTGGTTTGTATTAGTCCCACAGCAATTACAAAAAAACAATTTTATTCGTTTTCTTTTAAAAGCTCTAAATTTGTTATTTACAGTTTTTTTGATAAAATGCATACTTATCGAGTTACTTGCAAAAAACCGACTTTCGATCGCGAGTAACTCAAAAAGTATGCATTTACAAAAAAAATGCATAGAGCATTTTTTGCTTAGAAGTAATATTTCCATCAATTCCTGTGGTCAAAATATTTAAAAAAATCCACCCCCGAGATGGTTTGGCAACCACCCCCCAAGATAAAGGCGCCCTTCGGCATAATATAGATTTTGATCCTTGGACTATTCCCTACCTACTGTCAAAATTTCAAGATATAAAATGGTTCGTTTCCTGGACTAATGTCGAGTACTGATGCTTTCTTTTTATTTAGAAAAGCTAATGCAGCTTTTTCGATACTTTTTTATCCATTGTGATTTTTCTCATTATTTAACTTTTTTTTATAAATACATAACTAAAAAACTACTAACTTTGCAACACCCAATTGTAACAACTTCTGTTTATCTACCTGTACGTGGCATAGTTTAAAAAACACAAAAACCTTTCTGTTATTTATACCACCAAAAATATTAAATTATAATTTTGTAAAAGTTTTCTTAACATCGAATTTTATCTAAATTTCTGTAAAAACTATCAAAGGACCTTGGCGCATAAAGGGGGGGAGGGTAATCGGCCTTTTCACTTTATGAAATCTCATTCAGCTAGGCTTTTTAAGAATAAAAAGACGTGCTTTTTTCCTCTTTTTATTTACGTAGATGCTTCAGAAACAGTTTAATTGAATCATGAAGATTTTTCGTTTTTTCGAATATTTCAGCCGCATTAAAAGATTTTTTAGTTCTGCTTGCGCCAAATTAAAGGTCTTTGAAGCGCGGAATCCCGAAAATTGAAAAACCCTACTTCAGAGCATTTACTTTTAAACTAATGAACATTTTCAATACACTTTTTATCTTTCCCAAAACCTACCCAAAGTAAGCGCACCCTTTATTATATATTTTTAGTATAATTATTTAAGTACATGTACATTGAACCCACCTTTCTTTTCAGATTTTCATGTTAGTTTCTGGTATAATTGCGGCGAAAATCGGTTGGGAATATGTTTTCTACATCGAAGGAGGAGTAAGCGCCGTTTGGTTACTGCTCTGGGTATTTTTGGTATCCGACACACCAGCAACTCAAAAACTTATCAGTTTAGAAGAAAGAGAATACATTATGAAGTCATTAAATCAGGATGGAGAGGATTCCCACTCAAAATCGCATGAGGTAAGAAAAGAGAAACTCCCGTTTTGGAATTAATACATTGTGGTCAATAAGGATTAAATCGCATAACGACTCCACGACAAAAAAGATAAAAGGTAATTTTTGGGCCACAATAAGTTAATTAATATACACTCACCGGCACAAAATTCCGCCACCCTGAAATTTTGGCCAAGTTTGATGTTTTATAACTTTATTATCTTTTACCCGATTTTCATGATTTTGTTATCAGTTTGTGGATCCATTCATTATCTTCTTTTTTAATTATTTTACAAAGTAACATGTTTTAATTAGGCTATATTATACAGGAGTAAATCAAACTGTTGTTTTCTGTCGTAATTTTAAAACACCTTGTAGGAAAATTGAGGTGGATAATTTTGTTTACATACTATTTCTTGTAATCCTTGATATATTCTAAACATTTTGTTTTTTGATTTATTCCATTATCTCATTTCTGTTCAGAGCTGCAAAATGTTTATTAAAACGATGTAATTTTTATAAAAAGTATGTCCAGCTTTCGGTTAAAAATTATCGACGTTGGCTAAGGACGCGATTATTGTGACAGAATGTTTGACAGTGACAATATTATAATTTGTTGTGTGTCAATATGGTATTAACTCCAGCAGACGTGGGTAGAATTGTTGCCTTAATAGAGGATGGCCGTAGCAATAGTTATGTCGCCCGTACTCTGAGATTTCCACGGTCTACAGTTCGAGATGCCTGGAATAGGTAGTTACGGACGGGAATGTTTACTAGGCGGCAAGGCTCTGGCAGAAGGATAATGACCACTGCAGCTGATGATCATTTTGTCACCATAAGTTCTTTAAGAGATCGAAGATTTACTGCTGTGTGCCTAAGAAATGACTTGCAAGTGATTCGTCGAGTAAATGTAAGTGAAAGAACGATACGTAGAAGATTGGCAGAAGCTGGGCTTCAGTCACCAAGGCCAACAATATGTACACAATTACTGCCTGGGCATCGACAACACCGATTGAGGTTTGCAAGATCGCATTCTAACTGGACCCTAGAACAGTGGGGAAATGTACTATTTACAGATGAATCCAGGGTTTGTTTAAGGTCGCCGGATGGTCGTGAGCGGGTATAGAGACGTAGAATTGAAAGATATGCTGACTGCACCATATCAGAACGAATCTCATATCTTGGCAGTTCCGTCATGATTTGGGCGGGTATTTCTACCGAAGCACGCACCAATCTTGTATTTATTGAAAATGGAGCTCTAACGGCCCACCGTTACATTAATGAAATTCTCCAAGAAATTGTTGTTCCATTTGCTCCTTTTATTGGAATCCAATTTACATTAATGCATGATAATGCTAGACCTCACGTTGCACATGTAGTAAGCGAATATCTGGATGAAGTTGGACTTCCAAGATTGGAATGGCCCGCATGTAGCCCGGATCTCAACCCAATCGAACATCTTTGGAATCAACTTAAAAGGACCGTTCGTCGTCGTCCTGTACAACCACAAACCTTGCAAGACTTACGACTGGCGCTGACCGAAGAATATGAGGCTATTCCTTAAGAAAGAATAAGTAACCTTATTCATTCGATGCCACAACTGCAAGCTGTCATTGCTGCGAGAGAAGGAAATACATGTTGTTAAAATTGTTTTTGTTAATTAATTTTATGGTATAGCTAGTGTTTCTTTTTCTTAATAAAAATAGGCTTCAAATCAGCGTTTCATTTAAAATTTTGCAGCATGCAGCAGAAATGAGATAATGGAATAAATCAACAAACGAAATGTTTGAAATACATTAAAGATTACAAGAAACAGTATGTTAACAAAATTATCCACCTCAATTTTCCTACAGGGTGTTTTAAAATTACGACAAAAATCAACAGTTTGATTTACTCCTGTATAATATAGCCTAATTAAAAAATGTTACTTTGTAAAATAATTTAAAAAAAAGACAATGAATGGATCCACAAACTGATAACAAAATGATGAAAATCGGGTAAAAGATAAAAAAGTTATAAAACATCAAACTTGGCCAAAATTTCAGGGTGGCGGAATTTTGTGCCGGTGAGTGTATAATGTAGAAAGACGTTTTGAGGATTTTTTTTTCTGTCAATAAAAATTGCAATTGTTATTAACAAAAAACAAAAAAAAAAGTCAATTTGATTTTTGATGATAACTCAAAAACCATAAGAGATAGCAGAAATTGCAAAAAAGATCCAGGAAGAGGAAGAAATTTTCGATAAAAAAGTCCTAACTCCCAGAGTTCTATATCCACTATTTATTATTTTAATTTAACTCTGAAAATGGGCCTCCGCGCGACATTTTTGGTTGCGCGCTCGGCGTCAAAACCGAGAGTATTTCATAATTGAAGAATTTTAAAAAAGTATGGTATATTAAGAACACTTTAAAAAAATTATTTCCGTTGAAAATTTAACTTAAAGATAGTTTTTAAACAAAATTGTTTCGAACTTTTGTCCTCCTTGTACATTAAAAAAAATGCTTAAATAATTGTCGCATAAATTTTTCGCTTCGTGAAGCCTTTCTATATTAGCCTAGTCTGTAGGTAAAAATAAGGGCTGTTTATGACGTTAATTTGTAACAGGTTG
This sequence comes from Listronotus oregonensis, assembly GCA_019359885.1. NCBI lineage: Eukaryota > Metazoa > Arthropoda > Insecta > Coleoptera > Curculionidae > Listronotus > Listronotus oregonensis. The sequence goes on along the minus strand of JAHBCN010001333.1, from coordinate 93,324 downwards.
AAAGGTGTTAGAAGTTGTAGAGGGTGATTACCTGAATATGACTACATAGTTTTAGACTCGAAAAAAGTGTGCAGGGGTGGGGGGTGAAGGGTAAAAAGTGCTAAATTTTAGAGGCATACGTTTAAAATGTTTTTTTTTTAGGTATTAAAAAAAACCTATAATTTTGAGCCCGGCTAAAATTAATTTGGTCCATTTGTTTATGAAAAAATGCAAAAAAAACCGTTAAAAATAGCCATTTTTTTAAATGTTGATAATTATTGCAAAATTTTTTTTTTATCCATTTCTGTCATTGCAAAACATAGGTTTTTTAATTTTTAATTAAATTTTTTTAAATTTTAATTAATTTAATTAAATAAAAATTAAATTAAATAATAAAATTAAAAAGAGTGCTTAATCGCACGACGCGCGCTTCACCGCAAAGTGTGTGACGAAAGACGGAGAGCAGAGAGCGTGTTGTGATGTAATGTCGTTTTTCTACTCCTATATTAGTAAGAACCTAATTACACACCGTCTACTTTATCAGTAAATCTCTAATTACAAACACTATACTGTAAGAAGCCAAACTGTGCGTAAGGGCAGTTACGTAATATATATATATATATATATATATATATATATATATATATATATATATATATATATATATATATATATATATATATATATATATATATATATATATATATATATATATATATATATATATATATATATATATATATATATATATATATATATATATATATATATACCGAGTTTTTCTTTTTCTTGGGATTTTTGGTTGAAGAAAAAGAAAAACTCAGAATATATTCTAAAAGGTTCAAGAAAAATAAATTATCAATATATATATATATATATATATATATATATATATATATATATATATATATATATATATATATATATATATATATATATATTACGTAACAGTTCCACAATCGCATTAGCCGCGAGCCCCCAAAATCTTGAAAACTTTCAATAGATTTTACGTAAAGCTGGCTATGAAACAAATAGCATCGCCTTGACAACGCAAATGTTTGTATTATTATTTGTATTGTTACTTAAAGTTTACATAATCTTCTGCTTTTATTTATAAAAAAACTAAACATAAAGTCGTAGAAAAAGTATAGTACCAACTCGAGGGTAGCCCATTACACTCTTTGAATTTCTACTCGCTCACGCTCGTACCGTAATTTTCGAAATCGTGTGTAATGGCTACTTACCACTCTCGGTATGTAATATACTATTTTCTACTCCTATATTAGTAAGAACCTAATTACACACCGTCTACTTTATCAGTAAATCTCTAATTACAAACACTATACTGTAAGAAGCCAAACTGTGCGTAAGGGCAGTTACGTAATATATATATATATATATATATATATATATATATATATATATATATATATATATATATATATATATTACGTAACAGTTCCACAATCGCATTAGCCGCGAGCCCACAAAATCTTGAAAACTTTCAATAGATTTTACGTAAAGCTGGCTATGAAACAAATAGCATCGCCTTGACAACGCAAATGTTTGTATTATTATTTGTATTGTTACTTAAAGTTTAATAATCTTCTACTTTTATTTATAAAAAAACTAAACATAAAGTCGTAGAAAAAGTATAGTACACAACTGGTGAAGAATTACACACTCTTTCGAATTACTACTTCGCTCACGCTCGTACCGTAATTTTCGAAATCGTGTGTAATGGGCTTCTTACCACTCTCGGTATGTAATATACTATTTTGCACCTATGAAATGTATGGAACCGTGAAAACGTAAAAAAAAAACAGCCAATATCGTGTAGTCCACTTGGGCGAAAAGCTAGTAAGACATTACCTAAAAAATAATTAAAAGCAATTTCAAACGTGTGCTTTTTAAATCTATAATTGTCGTAGTATCTCTATAATGTTTTGTTAAATGTAATATATGTTTAAATGATCCTTAGAGAACCACTACCATCCGGCATTGGTTTCAAGTCTCTTTTTATTGTACTAACTGGGGATCGTCACCTGCACTAACCATAATTGAGTTTTACTGATTTTAGAGCCCTGATCTAGTAGGCTATATCTTTTTTATTTATAAATATTTTAGGGATTACAAACTGTCTTTACTTTTTCAAGACTTATATTTTACTAATTTAGATCAACGAAATAAAAAAAATAATATAAAGTCCTTCGTTTTAAGCCTTGAAAAAAAGGTACTTTTTGTTAATAAACAATTAAAGCCGGAGCGGCCCCTGCATAAGTTAAGAGTTTTAAACCAAGAAATATGGAAAGCTGGCTCCAAAACAAATATTTTTGAAAGAAAGGAGTTATTTTATTTATTTAAATTCCAAATTACTTAAAATTTGCAATAAACATTCAAAAATAAAAAAATATTAATTTTCAATTTTTTCCAGAAGCATACCTTAAAAAAATCCTAAAATTTCGGTTAATTTATTACAACTCAAAAAATATTGCATTTAGATGAAAAAATTATATTACATAAATTAAAAGTCTTGTAAAAATACATAGTTTATATCCTATAAAGTTTAGTGTATCTGAAATTATGCCTTTTCTGGATTATTTGCTGTTTGACCCCCAATTTTTACTTTAGATTTGTGTTCAGCGAAAAAAATACTCCAGAAAATCCTATACCCACACCCAGCACACACCACTTTTTTTGTGGGCCTGCGTAATCAATTAAACTTAATTTTATTTATATTTAAATTTTTTATCTGAAACCCTATTAGATGACATATCAATTAATAAATCTGAAGGCACTTTAGAAATCGAAAAGCCAGATTGGTGTTTATGAATCATCCAATTAAAATGGTATTGGCCAGATCAATTAATATAAATATCTGAAACTGAAATTTTAGCTTCAGATTTATTAATTGATATGTCATCTAATAGGTTTTCAGATAAAAAAAAATTAATATAAATAAAATTAAGTTTAATTGATTACACAGGCCCACAAAAAAAGTGGTGTGTGCTGGGTATGGGTATAGGATTTTCTGGAGTACTTTTTTCCGCTGAACACAAATCTGAAGTAAAAGTGGGAGGTTAAACAGCAAATAATCAAGAAAAGGCATAATTTCAGATATTAACGATTTTTTAAATGTAAAGCGTCAATATCTTAAAAACTATTAACGATACACAAAACTTTATAGAACATAAACTATGTATGATTCTGTAAAGTAGGATTCCTTTTTTTTTTAAATATTTGTTTTGAAGCCAGCTTTCCATATTTCTTGGTTTAAAATTCTTAACTTATGCAGGGGGCAATTCAATTGTTTATTAACAAAAAAGTACCTTTTTTAAGGCTCAAAACGAAGGACTTAATATTATTTTATTTATTTCGTTGATCTAAATTAGTAAAATATAAGTCTTGAAAAAGCAAAAGACAGTTTGTAATACCTAAAATATTTATAAACAAAAAAGATATAGCCTACTAGATTAGGGCTCTAATATCATTAAACTCAATTATCTTAGCAAAAAATTATCCGATCATTCTTTAGAACCTCTCATTTAATTAAAAAAACCTATGTTTTGCAATGACAGAAATGGTTTAAAAATTTTTTTTGCAATAATTATCAACATTTAAAAAAATGGCTATTTTTAACGGTTTTTTTGCATTTTTTCATAAACAAATGGACCAAATCAATTTTAGCCGGGTTCAAATTATAGGTTTTTTTAATACCTAAAAAAAACATTTTGAACATATTCCTCTAAAATTAACAATGGCGCTTGCAGAAGCAACAAACACGTTTTTAGGACTTTTAACCCTCCACCCCCCTGCACACTTTTTTCGAGTCTAAAACTATATAGTCATATTCAGGTAATCACCCTCTACAACTTCTAACACCTTTTAACCTGTTACAAATTAAAGTCATGAACATTACCTACAGATTGGGCTATATACATACTTAACAATATAACGCCATAACATAAAACTTATCCTTTGTTTACAATATTTTAATACTTTGACAAAAAATAAAAAATCAGAGCAATATTGTCGAAGTTATAAAATTATTATAACCAAAGGATTAAAATTTTTATAGCGTTATCTTGTTAAGTATGTATACAGGGTGATTCATGAGGAAATGTCAATACTTCAGGTACGAAGTCAGGGTCCAAAAATAAACATAAAAGCCCATACAAATATGGGTCCGCAAGGCCTTCGTTTCTGAAATACAGGGTGTTAAAATTTTTATTTAATTTTCCTACTTTTTAAATAAAATCTATGATAATGTAAATATTGGAGTAAAAATTGGTATCCGGGGGTTTTTTGGTATGACGAATTCGAATCTAATCTTATTACGGCTCTTACTTGTAGGGGGCGCCACCTACACATCTTTTTACTATTTTGAACAATCACAACTTTTTGATAAGGCCCTGTATTACATTTTTGAGTAAATTAAATAATTGTTTTGTCATTTTTACGTCAAAAAGGTATACTTGTTAAAAGTTGATATGAGCAACCGTTTTCGAGATATTTGGATTTTAAAAAAAATACGACGCATCTGATTTTATTATAGCAAAATTTAAAAAAATAAATAAAACAAAATGTATAATTAAACAATATGTATTTTAATTTTCAATAAAACTTTTTTTTAAATTATGTTCGGCAAAACATAAGCTAGGTTTTATAATTTTTAAAAATTCCACCATTTACTTCTAAGCACATGTCAGCTCTGTGGTAAACACCCTGTATCTCGGAAACGAAGGCCTTGCGGACCCATATTTGTATAGACTTTTATGTTTATTTTTGGACCCTGAGTACGTACCTGAAGTATTGACATTTCCTCATGAATCACCCTGTATAAGAAGGGCTTCACGAAGCGAAAAAATTATACAATTATTTTAGCATTTTTTTAATGTACAGTGAGGACGAAAGTTCTAAACAATTTTGTTAATTGACAATTGTCTAACTTGGTGAAAAACTAACTTTAGGTTAAATTTTCAACGGGATTAAATTCTTTGAAGTGTTCTAAATATGTATACCATTTTTTAAAAATTTTTAAATAATATTTTAATACGCTAAAAAAAATATTTAGTGTGACGTACTCGGTTTTTCAGCGTTAAATTAAAAATATAAATAATGCAGATGGAACTCCGGGCGTCAGGACTTTTTATCGGAAATTTCCTCCTCTTCAAGGATCTGTTTTGCAATTTCCGCTATCTCTTATGGTTTTTTAGTTATCATCAAAAATCAAAATGGCTTTTTTCTTTTTTCGTTTTTTGTTAAAAACAATTGGAATTTTTATTGCTAGAAAAAATCCTCAAAACGCCTTTGCAGCTCGCGTCGAATGAGCGATCGCTTATATTTTTTGAAGCCTTTTAACTATTTTTTGCAGGAAACACACTTCTTAACGAGACTATATGTAGAAAAATTATTTTTAACCTTATTAAATTTTGGTTGCAGTATACAAGGTGCGCAGAATTATACCAGTGTAATCCGGAAAAATAAAAATCAACCTATTTTACACTGTAAAATAAAAACACAGGCTTTACAGCTAAATGAGCAATGAGTAAACTAAAATCAAAAATCGTAAAAATCTGTTTTTTAGGAAAAAACTTTCCTTTTCCTGCCTTTCTAAGTCTGCTCTACAAAGCTTCTTTACGAGGGTTTATTCTCGCAAAAACAACATTTTTTAGGAAGAAAAACATAAAAAAAATAATTTGCTTTAAATATTTTTGACCACAGTGGTTTTAAACCCCACAGACAACAAAAATTTTCATAACAATATTGATAATTCATTATTTTTTTAAGGCGTCTGTGCCATGGAAAGCAGTTTTTACCTCACCAGCGTTCTTGGCTATTTTAATTGCCCACACTTGCTCAAATTGGGGATGGTATATGGTACTTATCGAACTACCACTGTATATGAAAACCGTTCTCAAATTCAAGCTTTCCGAAAATGCTTTTCTCACAGCTTTACCGTTCTTGTGCATGTGGATCTTCTCGATGGTATTCAGTAAAACTTTGGATCACTTAAGGGGCAAAGGAGTAAGTTAAAATACTTTTTCTAGGTTAGTAATAAATAACTAAAGTTTTGTTTAAATACTTTATACTAAAACATTTTTTTTGTTAATTTAGACTATTACCACCACCACTGCAAGAAAGATAGCTACAGGCTGCGCTAGCTTAATACCACTCATATGTTTCATAGCACTATGCTACATCGATAGTAAGGGAGCAGGTGTGACACTTATGACCATTGCTGTGACAGCTATAGGCGGAATGTTCTGTGGATTTTTGTCCAATCACATTGACATTGCTCCTAATTATGCTGGAACACTGATGGCGTTGACTAACACTGTGGCTACAGTTCCTGGTATTGTCGTTCCTATTTTTGTGAGCGAGTTAACAAAGAAAGACGTAAGTACAACTGTTGTAGTATACTCCAATTGTATCTAACTCAACACGTTAGGTGCCATTCATTAATTATGTAAGGATGATTTTGTCGATTTTTAACCCCCTCTATACCCCCATGTAAGATTCAATCTCGTTTTTCTGAATAATAAAACGTTGTTAGAAAATGATCAGTTACACTAAAACTTACAGTTTGACGTAAATCAAAGATTTTTATTCTTTAGCAGATAATTTAGGTTATACAGGGTGAGGCAGCATAACCTCCTTTTTTCAAAACTTAATAAAATTTGGTTTTTACAATGTTGGTACATACCTAAAGATTTGTTTTACATAGCTTTGAAGAGCAAATCACGTCAGTGACGTCATTCATTCTCGATACATTGAGTAAACCGATTTCTGGCGCTTTTCATGACTTAAGCATAGCAGGGTCCAAGGGTCCTTGGACGGTTCACAAAAACACGGGATTTCAAAAAACCCCATAGAAAAATCCACAAGCGTATAAATCGGGAGATCGTGCCGGACATTGCAAATCGCCCCTGATCAAAAAAGGAAGTTATGCTGCCGCGCCAGAAATCTGTTTACTCAATGTATCGAGAATCGGGGACGTCACCTACGTGATTTGCTCTTTAAAGCTATGTAAAACAAAACTTTAGGTATGTATCAAAATTGTAAAAACCAAATTAAAACTTTTTGATTCATAAAATGCGTTTTATAAGTTTTGAAAAAAGCAAAATTATGCTGTATGACTTAAGTGATTACATTATTTATAAAAAAATATTTTTGGTTTTTCATTTTCTCTTTTTTAGGATTCAATCACATCCTGGAGAATAGTCTTTTGGGTGACAGTGGCATTATATATAGTAGAACTGCTGGTCTTTACGACATTTGGCTCTGGGGAAGAGCAGTCATGGAACAAAATGGATTCAACGGAACCGGGTGAAACTCAACCATTAAAATCACAAAATGGACAGGAGAAAAAGAATGAGGAGAAAGTTTAAGACAATTCAAATGAAATTAATAGAAAATAGTTTTAGTTAGGCAAAAATAATAAGGATATATCTTTATTTTTATTGTATAGCTTTTCTATGCAATCATGTAATGTGAACGTTTTGCAAAATTAGTTTTATGTTCTTTGGATGAGAATATTTAAAATGATAGGGGCCATTATTAACTTTTTTGTTCTTGAATATCGATCAAATCTTTTTGTTACAGTTTTTGATTAACCTTAAGTCACACTCCAGACTGAGCAAGAAATAACATGATTTAAAAAAAATCTAAATTTGCGGTAAAGTATCAAGTATGATATATGGTTTTTTAGGACTAAAAACATTTTTAACAAAAGCGATAAAAAAATCTAATAATATGCAGATAAACAAAGTGGCAGTAGGAGAGTGTATTTTATTTTAAAATATTATTTCAGGCAAATAATTTTAATAAATTGTCAAATTTCACCAGAAAGGGCATGTAAGATCAAAGATAATACTACTACGGATAAGATAAACCATTCAATGCTATATTTTTGATACCCCTAATGGACTTTGGCTAACTCGAGCCGATGTCCATCGAGAGATTTTCGCGCTATGCATTTCAATCCTTGAACGAAAGTTAAACAGTGTTGCCGGCAGGCCGTTACTATTGGCGTGATGAAACGCGACTAGAAAATATACAACCCGTTTAGCCGTCCGTTTTCGCTACTTCGTATTCCGAATAAGGTACAAGCGACAGACATTGGCAACGTCGCGCATGGTTTCGTACCTCGTTTCGCTGGGGCAGGGGTTACCGACTTAATTTTATTCGCATTTACGGAAGCATTGATATCTCCGAACTGATTCAGAGCGCCCCATTTAAATGAACCATCTATCCGTAGTAATATTATCTTTGGTAAGATATAAATCCCATCTTCATTTTTTTTTTAAGAAAGATAAAATTGCTTGTTTAAATAGAGTTCGACCGCTGTTAGAATGACACCGATACGTCACGGTTTTATATGGGTTTGCCATAAGAGACCGTGACGTATCGGTGTCATTCTAACAGCGTTCGGAGTCTACCCTGTGTCATGTCATATTTTTTTGCATATCTTTGACAGTATTAGAATAATCTCCACTTTATAGTATATTGTTAGGCATTTATTTTTGTAGCTTTGCCCTAATTTACAACTTTTTGTCTCCTACAATTTCTGAGATCTCATTGTTAGGAGGCAAATTTGGAACAATAACCTGTGCAAGCATGTTGAATGAACGAAATACGTGGGAAAGCCCAAAAATCGGTCGGATTTAGATTGAAGATAAACCGCCTAACTTTAATATATTTATTATATCGCATTTTTGAAGCTGGTAGGTTTATTTCACATCATTAAGCACACTATTTGAAGCACAGAAGTAATAACAGCTCTGTTATTCACACTTTTTATACACACCAGGTCCTAAATTACACTTTTTATAAAACCGTTTTACAAACTGTTACAAAAAGTGTAAAATAGTCTACCCTGTTTCTGAATAACAGACAGACCGAACAACAAATTTAGGGTCACGTGCTATGCAGGGTTGAACCTTATTTTCGCAGCGAAAGTTGGTTAGGCCAGAAAATTTTGAGATCAACTGCGTATATGCGTACTATGATTCTCTCTGATTTAAATTAGTATAGATATTAGCCTTGTTTACATGGGGTGGACCAAATTTTCAGTTCGAGGTGTAAATGATGTCACGCGTACTGTTTCTTTGGTGTAAACACATGAGTATTAAAATTTACTACTCAAAGTAGGTGGCTTAAATTCGTGAAAATTTAAATTTTTAATTTGGGCCATTTTGTTATATTTATAATAAGTCCAAATGTCTTTATTTAAATCTACAATGAATTGGTAAAAAAATCAGAATGGCAAGTACAGTAAAACTTGTCTATAACGGCCACCATAATATTAAGAATTATTGGCATTTATAGAAGGGTGGCCAGTATTGCCAGGTAACAGTTGTTCAACCATTCGAGGCTACAACATTTTCCACCTATAAATTGTTTGCTGCCTCAAGTGCTTTTTGTTTAAAGGTCCAGATATCGGAACATTTTTACCTCTTGCTTTGCATAATAAATTGTAGAAGAATTGATCTACTGCAAATCCTCCTTACTTCGGAAATTTCCTCTTTTATTCTAAATTAACACCTTCTTCAAACATTCGTATTAGTTCAGCTTTATTCCTGATGATATTATTTATTTAGGATTTTCCAACCGCAAACTTTTCAGCCAGTTTTCGCGAACCCAAAGCGTACTTTTCGCTTTCCGCGATAACATCAATTTTTTCCTTTAGTGACAAACCTTTTTATTTTAGGGACATGATTAAACAATTTTCGATTTCAAACACGATAACTTTATTCTTATCGATTTAAGACACAACTAAAAATATAATGTGAAGATAATCCCCCTCTAGCCACGAATGCTATTTGAACCTGGCCATAAAATTTATTGTTGGGTATTTTCACCTTTAAAATTTTCAGAATCTATATATATATATATATATATATATATATAATTTGCTAATGTGGATATATTTATATGTAGGTAGGTATATATATTTATTTGTCTGTCCACGTGATTCTGAAGTTATGGCTTGAGCTAAAATCATGAAATTTGGCACAGTGGTAGTCTTTAGCAGTGGCTAGAACCTAACGAAGCCTGTTTTTTGAATTTCGCCCCCGGGACAAAAATAGGAGCAAAAAAGTGTTTTCTAAGCGTTAGCCGTTCGGAAGGCGTCTTACGGAGACAGAGGCTACTTAATATTGTCTCTCGCCTGGCGGAGGCAGGCTTTTCATCTAGTACAATCATAAAATAGTAAAATACAAATTAGTCCAAACAAATTCCGGCCAATATAAAAATGTTGATTTACCTGAAATAGGTTATAAAAATTGAGATTTGTCTAGCCGTGGCTGTTTTATAAGGGTGTCCATTATCTAAGGGTATTTAATTATATATGGAATTTCCTATAAAGTGGATTTTTGTATGCTTGGAAGTGACCGATAACACAGGTGGCCGATATAAAAGGGTGTCCGTTAACACAAGTTTTACTGTACCAGAAAAAAAGCTTTGAACAAGCTATTTATATTGAATTTTTGAAATTTTAGACGTTTTTCGATCTTTTATTTTAAAAAAATTCATGATGTGCACCACGCACCAAAATAAATAAATGCTAGTTTATAACCTTATTAAGTGTTATATTAAAGATAAAATATATGTGGTGCACAAAGTATTTCCCATTTCTTGAATTTTTCGTTTAAATTTTGGAGAGCGCTTAAGAATTTCTGTTTTGATATTATTATTTTGACATTAAAAAACTAATTTTTATTAATTGATATTAAAGAAAAGATAACCAAATGGTTTTAGTTTTAAACCTACCAAGGCTTTATTTGTACAACAGAAGAACATTAATATAACATATATTTTTTTTATACACTATAAAATTAATGCCAATGAGAATCACCTATTTTTATATTAAAAATGTTTTTGATTTGTTTGTTTTATATTATGGAAAAAATTAGTTTAAGATAGTTATGTATATATAAGACTGCTTAAGTATGTTTGTAATATCGAATATTTCTATGTTGTAAGCTTTATAATTCTAAGCATTACCCAAGATTCCTAAAAGATTTTTTTATACTTGTTTTAGTATGTTGTAGGAATCAATATTAAAATATATTATTCTTTCATAAAATTTTTAACCTGGTTAGAGTGAACAGTACATATTTAAAAGTTTTATTTAATTACAGACCCAAAGAGCTGGCACGTTTTTAAATTTTTCTACTTTATTAGGTCTAATTTATTTCATAAATTTTCTCTGTACTCCTAAAAACTTTAAAACACATCCTACAGCATATCAAAAGCAAGTATCTGAGTCCCATATATTTAGTGTCTTTCTCTTCATTGACATTTTTTAAAAAGTGTTATTATTTTAATTTAGACTTTTATTATAATAATACTAGGAGTTTCTAATAAAAAATATATGTACGTTTTTGAATTTTAATGTTTTGCTTTTTATTTTTTTATAAATATGGTTCCTTCGTTAAAAGAATGCAACCTTTAGACCATTTTTATGTAAAAATAAGATTATTGTAAAGGGAAAGACAAAAAAAATATTAGTTCAGCAAAAAAAATTGTGCATTTATAATTTACCGATTGTACCTATGAATACCTGACAATTACAAAGTTTTATTAATGTTATAGAAATAAACTGTGTATTGTGTTAAAACGTCTTTCATTGCTTTGCCTCAAGCATTAATGAAAAATTAAATAACTCAAAATACTTAGTTTTAAGAAAAAGGCCAATAAGAAAATCTGAAATTTTAAAATTTAGGTCAGCAATAATTAATATTCATAAAATATTTTTTTTATGCCAAATAAGGAATTCTTGACCCTATGTTATAATTGTTAAATTATTTTCAATTAACCTTTAGCCTCGTGGTTATATTGTAATACAAGTACCAAAATAAGGCATGAGGGGCTGCAAGTACAACATCATGTTATATAAGAAAATAATTAAAATTTTTTGTCCAATTGTCGTTTATAGTTAAAATTTAGGGTCTAAAAATTAAATAAATAAATGGAATTATTAACTTAATTAAATTTTTAAGATAAATGCCTTTTATATTTCTTTGGCTTCCTTTTAAACTATATCAATACACATGCTGAAAAAAAAGACAAAAAAAAATAACATGTTATAAAACTAAAAATATGTATTTCTTATATTTTAGGAACATGTCTATTAGGAAAAAATATTATGAACAAAAACGCTTAAGTAAAAAAACTGTCCACCAAAAATTTAATCACACTCAGGACAAACATTCTTGGCACATTGTAAACAAACATGTTTTTGGCAAGAGTCGCGTCCATATGTTGATTTTTTGATGTAAAATATTAGGTGGATCATATATTCTTGTTTATTCTTTACTGACCTGATCTGACCTTAAATTGTTTTTGGTATATCAAATCCAAGAATTTTGGGCTAAACTCATTCAAATCTTAAGAGGCAACCACAAGAAATAATGAGGATCCTTTTCATTATTTTTTGTCAGAAAGTGGGTATTTACAAAATAATATTATGATGAGTTGTTGCCCACTTATATTTATTTTTCCTCTAAAAGAACTAAGTCTAGAAAGTGGAGTATCGTCGTCTTTGATGATAGTTCACTTATCTCTTAAGTCCGGATTATTGGCTGGGTAATACTCTCGAATCAGATATATCAGTATCAGTGTTGTGATCACTGAATACAGGAACAACATCATTTCTGACATCATTTATTTCCGAAACGCTTAAATCTTTTACAATCAACCTTCCAATGAAAGCATTATTGGGTCCAAAAGATTTATAGATGTGTGAGGTATTTTATAATGGCAAACAGAGCTGTCGGTAATTGAATTAAAATAATTGATATTCAGTTACTTCTCAGAGTAATTGGATTACTTTAATTCAATTACTTTTCGAAAAAGGTAATTGTAGTTGGATTATCAATTAATAGGATAATGTAATCGTAATTGGTAATTGATTATTACGAATCCCAAGTAATTAAATTACTTAGAAAGTATTTCGATTACCTTACCTTACCTTAGAAATTAACTCAATTACCTAATAAATAATTGAATTGCTACGAAAAATTAAATTACCTTGCTTTATGGAAAAACTGCTCATTTAATATTGAACTTGCCGAGAAAGCAGTTTGAATAGTGTGACGTGCACATATGATGCATATTAGTATAAATATTTTATTTGTTTAGTGTATCGTGTTTATTATTTTAAATATTCAATTACTTTTAGTTTTAATTGAATTCCTTTGAACAAACATGCTAGTAATTGGTAATCGTCATTTACTACTACTTAAAAAAGTAATTGGTAATTATTAAATTCTTTAATTAATTCTGGTAATTGTAATTGAATTACTTTTTAAAAGTAATTGCGACAGCTCTGATGGCGAAGTACAGTTGTAGGTAAACTTGGTTTAAAATGTGACATCCCAGGTACATCCGAACTTTAAAACAGATGTTTATTTGTTAAAATAATGCTAAATTTTAATAGTTATAAAAATAAAAAATTACATAAGTACCGACGTAGGGCCTGCGAGGCCGCGTTGAAAATAAATTGACACAAATAGGGTCACTTTTAGAGTTACGTAGTTTGCATTTGTATATGTTAATCACTAGGTTAATTGAAATTTACACAATAACAGTCACCACAAGATATTTTCTTATTAATTTTTATATAAATACTGTTAAATTTTGTCTTGGATAAACAGTAACACATTTAGTCTGGTGGCTAAAATAGACCTGCCAGTGGGGATGAAAAAGAATACTAGCATGTTAGTAGTGTACTTGAGGTATTTAAGTTATGCATGGTATTATTTTATATTTTATCTATTGTTTTGTATATAACACTAAAATTGCAATTTGGGACTTATGTCCCTTTTCTTTCGAGGTAATAACATGTTTTTAATGATAAAACAGAATTATTCAACTAAGCAATAAAGTCTTAATTTCTTTGATAATTATAAAAAGGTTTACTAAAGAAAAATACAATATGTGTATTTTCAGGCAATTTTATATTTAAATCTAATTTGTCTTACTTTTATTCCTTTTGTGTAAACTTTTTTTTTGCTTCATGGCTTCAATTTTTCTCTTATTTCGATTAGTATCACCTCTTATTCTTTTTATTTTCAGAGATGTATATTTTTTTCTCACTTTTTGATCATGAGTAGGAGTAGCAGAAAATGCAAGAAAGCCTGCAGAATCGACTTCCATTATGTCCCTTTTAGGTTCCTTTACACTATTTTCAGGTATGAAAACTCTTTCACTTTTATGTTTTCTAATAAGGTAAAGATTTTTAACAAGCTCTTCACTTGTGACACTGGAGGATTTCTCACTATTTTTATTTTCTTGAGTACCTTTACCCTCAATATCTGAATCTATAAGATTTGTCTTGGAAATGTTTTCAATAATGCTATCTTCAATTAAAATAACAGAATCATTTAATAATTTCTGAGCTCTGTTAAAATTAATATGATTTTCAGGCACAGGATAATTTTTACTTATATTTTCTATAGTATCTCGGATTAATTTATACCTGGGACAATCTGTAAAAGCAACAGCAGCACTGGTAATACCACATTTCTCCTTTAAAATTGTTCTAAGTTCTGGAACAACTAATACTGGCCTGCTTAATAGTACAGCTTGGTCAATTATGTGCTCTACCATTAATCGTGGTTGGATATCTTCAGTTATAAGAACACATTTTCCAATCTGTTTCTCAAGTGCTTTGGTAACATCATTAATGCCCAAAATAAGACCTTCCCTGAAAGAAATTGTGAAAGTTAAAATTTAAATAATAAAGAACAGCATTCATTACCTTTCTTGCGTATTTTCTGGTTGGTAGTTATTGCCCAAATGTTTACGAGTATAATCATCTCTAAATTTTTTTCTTTCAGATTTAGGTACTTTTTTTAGTTCTTTCCACAAAATTTTTACCTTCTCTTGTACAATTTTAGGTAAACATAAGTTCAAAATATTTTTTAATGTTTGATCATGGGAAGTAGATATTATGGGCCTGGAAGTAAAATGTCACAAAAAATAAAAGGTTATACATACAATTTTACGATTGATTACCAATATTTTGTGTACGGAGAAACAAGAACATTTTTAATGACTTCCTTAGTTTTGGTCTTCTTGCCAGTTAAAGAGGATTTTTGCTGTTTTTTTGTTAAAACTGGTGTTTCCGAAGCCTTACCCATATTTTTTGAAATGTTTTTGTTTACTACTAAGGGTTACTTAATTTACCCCACGGAATAAAAAAAAGGTTAGTTCATCCTTGCTTTATGGCTTCGCTGCCCGGTCAATCGCCAGTTCGGTGCACCGTATCAGGCTTAGCAAGAGGTCAAAATACCCGTCGGTAATGCTTACACCCTAAAATTCGGTTTAGTTAAGATATAACTACCTATTTCAAATAAATTTCTTAGACTTAAGTTTAATAGCTTATCTAAGTACTCCGAAATGCAATCTGACAAGTAAGTTAACCTCAAGGGCCCCTTTTTGTCCTTATGAGCCTGTTTTTTGATAAGCACACGGCCAGAATACTGACCTATAGCCATACTGCCATACTATCATGTGTAATTTAGAAAAAAGAACGTTAGGAATCATCTTAAAACGTCGAAAATTCCTCGATAGAATTAGTAGGTCACCGGGTTATTTACTGTTTGATCTTTAAAACACAGTTTTTTTCTCGCTTCCAGGGGTCGTTTCACCGATAAAGCTAAGTAGCTTTCAAAAATCAAGGCTGAAATAAAAGTGGCATGAACTCCCCTTTCGCTCTCAAAAGTCGAAATTACGAGGATCCCTTGTTCTTTAAAAAAAATACGTAACCTTTAGGAGACGTGCTTACCTTTCGAAGGCAGAAACGGAAGTGGGTTATGCATGCAGTATGCATTCTATTCGCTATGTTGCTATAATATTATGTTTCTAATGGCACTTGCTCCTGGCAACAAAATTATTGAACCTGGCAAACTACTATGCAACCAAAAATATCCTGTTACTTTTTCAGCGTCAGCGCATAATTTAGGTTATGTTTTTTTGCTTTAGTTTATAGGTTACCCAAACAATCTAAGTTTCATCCTTTGGTGTTGAAAAAATTATTATATTATTATGGCTGAAGAATTAGATATAGTAAGTAACCAAAAAAATGGCATAAAACTTATTTCTTTCCTCTAATTTTATTTCTGCCATAGATTCCTTCAATTTCTGTAAAAGAACCCCTTGATTTGGTACGTTTGAGTCTAGACGAAAAAATCTATGTTAAAATGAGGAATGATCGGGAACTAAGGGGACGACTACACGTAAGTATGATTTAAAAATATATATCTGATATTAGTTAAGTTTAATCCACTGTGCTACGAAATTTGGCTTTGCCCTTAGAAGTAAAATATAGGAATACCAAATATCAGCACCCAAAAGACAATATTGTTTAGATTTTTACCATTAGTTAATATTGCTCATAAAACATCTTTTGATTTTTACAAGACAAAATTTTACCAACCCATTTACTTTCTGATAATTCATAAGTCATTTTTGCTTTGATCTAGGCGTATGATCAGCACATGAACATGATTCTAAGTGATGCAGAAGAAACAATTACCACTGTTGAAATTGATGAAGAGACATATGAAGAAGTGTATAAAACAACTAAAAGAAATATACCAATGCTTTTTGTTAGAGGAGATGGTGTTATTTTGGTATCACCTCCCATAAGGACATCATAAATTATAGTTATTTTGTAACAACATTATATTAAGCTCTTAATTATATTGCTCATTACTGAAACTTTTTATAAACACTTTGTAAAAACCTTTATGTTTCTAATATCCACATTTTGTGAACATGATAATTTCTTGTGTATTAGTGGTACTGGAGAATAGTTATTTTCGAATAATTGTTTTTGTAATAGTTAAAATAAAAAGTATGTTCCCAAAATAAACAATTATTATAGGTAAATGTTTTAATTTTTTTCAACCTAATTAAACCATATTACCTGTTAGTTGTGCTGTGCCAACATTAAACTTTTTATTTTAGAAAAAAACTTGAGAAAAATAGTTATATGGTGCTTTTGTCACATTAATATTTACACATTTGGATTGATACTTGTTCAAAATTGAGTAAAGAAACTACATTTAAAAAAATTTAAACGTGCCGCTTATTATAGTTTCATCTGTTACCACTGACTTTTTCCATCTGATGGCGCTGTAATCAATGTTCTTAAAATGTCATCTTTGCGGTCTCGAAATTACTCAAAATAAACGTAAAAACATCGCGAAATTACAAAAAAACTCATTTTTCAATCATATACATAATGTAAGTATGGGCATCTCTGAAAATGTCAAAAAACGTGGTCGGAACAGTAACACTAAGGTCGACTTGTATTCCTCTACTAAAAGAGAACTTGGACAGAATTTTGGTGTTGTTCGCGGCTATTTTAAAAGAAAAAACACGATGTAGTGACCACACGGTAGTCTATGAAGTCCTACTGTCTGGCCCCGAGGGCGTAGCGAGATCAGTGAGCGGAGATTTCATTTCCAGGCTTCAGGTAAGGATCTAAAAACTAAGTACAAAAAGATGGTTTTACCCAGTTAAAAAGTGGGCCAGGCGGATAAGTGTATACGAATTCGAGACGGATTTGACCCCCAAGGGAAACTGGGACATGACCACTTTTACTTTTGTTCTCCTCTCTTTAAGATCCTTTTGTTACCATTTCAGTTGTAAATGCCAAATAATATTTTTAAACAAGATTGATCATTATAATTTTTTTTTTAAGTTTTGAATATTAATAATTAAGATATAAAGTTAATTTGTGAATTTTTATATAGCATAACTAAAAAATATTTTGGAGATATAAACAAATGTGAAAAACGGGCCAACTTTTTCACCACTTTATTTTTCTTTAATTATAAATTGGGATGTAAAACATGGCCAAGTGCTTTCTTTTGTATATTGGATATTTATTTATACAAGCTATTAAGTTTTTTTCGCAAAATAAACCGTTTACTACCCTGTTTGTTTACCACAGGTTAAAAAAAAATAATAAACTTTAAAAAATTGTAGGTATCTTTATGAAAAATAGCATTATGTTTTACAGCAACAATGCTTTGAGCATTGGTACCGAGATTACAAAATACAAACAAATCGACAGTTTCTGAAAATCTAAGATCTGAAAAATTAAGAAGAATTGTAAAATTATCATAAACCCACACACTCTTCTTTAGGTAGTTCACTCATAAAACAGCTTTTCTTAAGAATTAAATTAAATTAAAATGTAGGGTTAATAAAAGTGTTTTTTATCTAAAAATTAATTGTGCATAATTAACATTGTCAATATCTTTCATGTATGAAAGCCGAGCATTTATTTCCGAATATATCAAAAACAGTTCTTACAAGGACTAGGAAATTTAAAAAAAAACAATTTTTTGATCGTTTTGTTAACAAGATATTGATTTTTGAAAGTTTACATGTGTTGTGTATAGTCTCCTACAAAAATAATATGTTCAAGCATTGAGAACCTCTAACTTTTGGTAAAGCCTATTCGATCTTATTTAAAACAGCAGTAAATTCAAAATACTGCATCACAAATTAAACTGAATTAGGAACAAATATAATGATCTGTACTGGTACTAGTCAAGGGAATCCCGGCCTGTTCAACAATCAATTTTTGTTAGAGAAAGATGGGCGAGTTTGGCGCGGATGGTATGGAAGAGACGAAGATAAAAGATGTTCATCCCAATCTCGATTGGACTTGTGGACAGGCCAGGCTTTACTAAACTATTAGGGGGTAATTGTTTATATGTTTTTATAAAAAAAAAAGTTCATATTAACATAATATGTCGAAAAATATCTCCTTTACAATTTCTGTTTGTTTAAAATTATGTTAAAGTTTATGTTTAATTTCTATACTATAAGATACAGGCACAGCTTACTTACAGCTCCACAACTCCGGTCGGCACCTTTGATCTCGCAGTCTACGAACAAACGAGACAGAAGCGTTGCTCCCTCTGTCGCACATCCGGGAAAAGTCAGAGCCGGATTAAAACGATTACTTATTTATGTAAAACGACAAATTTTTGCCTAACAGTACCGTAGTAGATAATTTTAAAGTTAATAAGAAATATAAAAATATACAATAAACTGATTCAAAAAGTAATAACATTTTAATTGTTATAGACTAAAAACTCATATGAGCTGACAAAGTAACATGGGCGATTTATAATATTTAGTCAAATAATTGTATTACAATAATTAGAAGGGTGTAGTTATCTGTAATCTTATGAAAAGAATAATGATTTATAAAATCGTTAGTTGTTTAAGAGGATGCATGGTCGATCTTTAGCTGTTTCCTCATATTCCCAGGTCATTGTTAAGGTCTTTCAGCTCTGAAAATCCGAGTAATATTCGACGAAATTATTGCCTTTGATAGTCGCACTGTGATATCTCTCAATATAATGTCAGTTTTTAGGGAAAAGGTACAGTATAATAAAGTGTAAGTGAATAATAGGGTCTTTAATACACCGCGATTTTTCGAGCACGACGGCGTACCCGAGTCTCGAAATAGAGCAAGTGTTTTAAAGATCAGTTATTCACGAATACATTACGCTATTTTTTTTATTGATATTATTTATTATATTAGTAATATTTTATTTGACGTTATAAAGTACTCATGTCAGATTAATAATTTTCGTTTCTTTAAAATGCCTAACATGTGCAAAAATTCGAGGTTATAGGTTGTTGCAATGCCATCTTAGACTTCACATTTCTCCCGTTTTTGATTGTTGTACCATGGCAACCTTTAAAACACGCGTGTGTTTGAAAGTTCGATTTGAACACGCTGAGGCGTGTTTTAATTAAGCAATAAATAAAATAATGTTCTGTAGCTTAAGTTTTTAATAAGTTTTATTGCCCATTAATCGAAATGTAACAGATGTATAAGAAACAAAATAAAAAATGCTTACCTATTCGCAACACTAATGTTTTACTAACAGCAATAAAGAATTTTACAAAATTAATTTTTCAGCCAGACATACAAAAATAAATGGACGAAAAAACAAAACAAAAAAATTACTTACAACTACGTAGGTATATTACATTTTTTCCATATTATTAATTTATTCTTATTTATATTTCTAACATTAGCATTTATTGTTTTTAATGTATAATAAATTCTAACTCTTAAATATAATTTAACTATAAATTCTTTGGGAAAATATTTAAAGGGTAAATGGTTACTTATACCTAAAAGTGTACCGCAAATATTGCTTTTTGTGGCCAATTTTTCAAAATTTTGTTGAAATATTTTTTTCTATTTTACATATTAGTTCCACAAATTCATCATTAGGCATTTGCAAATTTCCGAATGTATCACCATTCGCACTTTTATATACTCTAAGAAAACAATAAAAAGATGAATCATCAAGTTCATTGTGGTCTTTGCTATATTTATTGCAAATGTCACAAGAGTGAATCCTTAACGCTTATTTAAAAGGTACCCGTACACGTACCTTATGAAATTTTTTGCAGCATTTCATTTTTTTGGTAATCCATGCCATTTAGTGCGTCTTTTGGTCTGGTACTTTATCCTTATCTTCAGGTACAAAAACCTGTTCGCAATCAGAAAGCCTTAAAAGCATCTGATCAGAATCTGCCTCACAGTTTTCTGTACCTGAGTTAAGTAAGTTGACGCATTGCAACTTTCTAAATGTTCTGTGGAACTGTATTGCTGTTGGGTTAATGCAGTTGCCGTTTGCACTTCTGATTTTACCAAAATGGTTCTCCAGACAATCTTGGTTTAATCTTCGTGTAGTACACAATCGAACCCTGCATTTTCACGAAGATAGTAAAATAACTGAATAATACTGTTGATGGAAATTATAAGACTTCTAATAAATTTAATTTTTTGGTAACATTTTTATGATTTTTGTCTCGAATTTCAAGATTTTTAAAGAAGGTCAAACAATCCATTAGAAACTCTAATTGAAATGAGTTTGCTTTAAAGGCAACATTATATTTTTTGGGGAAAAGGTTTGTGAAGAATTTAAAATATCAAATAATTGATCTACTCTATTAACAAATTCAGCAGTTTCTGTCGCTTCATCGGGAAGGGAACCAAATCTAATATAAACACTCATACCTACATGGACTGAGTAACTAAATACTTGGGTGGCAAGTTTGACCTTCATTTTTGAAAACCAGTCGGGTAAATATGAGAATCCGTTAATTTATGTGCTGCTTTGACAGGAAATTTTTTATCTAACTCATAGAAGTCTTTAATATATTGCCACGAAATTTTTTTACCATTAATATAAAAGTCATATATCATCAACATATTTCTCATCGCTTTTATAATATGTGGCACATCAAAGATGAAAAAGAGATATTGGTTTTCTAAATAAAAACCAGTATTATCTGGAGATATCTTTAAAATATTTGACAATTTGATATTGTTGGACCCCATATCACAAGTAATTCCGCAAACATTTAACCCCACATTTTTTAATTTTTGCACAGCTTCATTTAATAGTTTATGTAATAAATTAGCGTTACAAGAAGTATGGCATAAAAAATAGGCTATCGGCTGTTTCACTTCGAATAAATACCTCTGACCATAAATACACAGGCAGTTAAAGTTGGTTTAAAAATTTTCTCCCTGTATCACCCATTGCTAGCCCAATGATGCAATCTTGATTTCGTTCATAAAATAAATTAGCTTTTATAGACATTTCATCAAAGCACAATAAGCAATATTTACTTTGGGGTTGAAAACTGTCAACCTTTTTTTAAATAAAATGAAGAACTCGGGATTATCTAATCCGGGTCCTATCTTAACTGATCTTATTTCTTTTAGCAAAGTGTTAGGCGAGGGAAGGCTATATTTAGACATTAAATATTTTTTATACACTCCGGGACCAGCAAAATATATTGGTAGACATTCATTTTTAAACTCCTTGCTGTAACGTCTACCCTTTGGGTGTTTATGCCCCTGTGATACTTGCATATTAATACATTTTGCAGTATCCGGATTGCAAAATTTGGATGTTAAAGACATATATTGCTCCAAAGATATATTGTCCAATTCATTAATTCTTTGACTTTCAAGTACCTGAACCCTTTGTCTTAAATATTTGTTTTCGCAGTAAGGGACTTGATTTGTTGTCTGTACTTATTCTTCCTTGGGCTATCAAAGGATAAACTGGCTGACGTTTGGGTAGATGTTGGAGATGTTAGAGTAGGACTAACTGTAATTGGACTGACGACGATCTCATGCTGAATCTCGGTTTCAACTACATTTGTCTGGTCAGCTCCAAAAATACATTTTAATTAGCCATTAAATAACAACTTTGGTTAATATGTAGTTTTAAGAAAAGAACAATTTATTTGGTTAACAACTGGAGATTTTTTATGCATGGTTGACCAAATGCTTAAACAATACTTGATTTGTACAAATAACATATAATTGTCAGCTCATTTTAAAAAATTGATGCTATTAGCCGTTACTATGTGGTAATTAATCATCATGAACACTGATAAATAAAACTTCTGTTTTTTACCACTAAAATATATTAACAATTGCGACTGCTGTTTCAACTCACAAAGTCATTTTCAAAGAAATATTTCTTACAGACTAAAATATTAATACAAAATAAAGTGATTTGTACCCTTAAGTGGTAAATATATTCTTTGGAAACGGCGGGCAATTAACAGATAGCGTGGAAAATACAAGTTCGGTTTGGTCATTAAGCAGATGTACATTATTATTTTTATTGCCTTTGTATATTTCTAGGCATAATTTAATATTTAATTTTCTGGAATCCCTAGAAATATACAAAGACAATAAAAATAATAATGTACATTATTATTTTTATTCCCTTTGTATATTTCTAGGTATAATTTAATATTTAATTTTCTGGAATCCCTAGAAATATACAAAGGCAATAAAAATAATAATGTACATCTGCTTAATGACCAAACCGAACTTGTATTTTCCACGCTATTTACTGTCGCCAAACCGTAATAAACTATTAATTGCTTCGCCGCTTCCAGAACATATATTGACCACTTAGGGTTACAAATCACTTTATTTTGTACTGATTTTCAAAAAACTGGGAAAAATCGAAATTGAACATAGAAGATTCAAGTTTATTTTGAATTAAAATATTATTATTTTTATTACCTGGATAAATTATAAATGATGGTTATGGATTCCCTTCTGAAACTAATACTATATCATCTAGAACTTGTATTCCTCTAGATCGTTCCAAAGGCGGTGCACTATACGAATGGTCAGTTCTGGAACTTCCCTCAAGAGATGGGAATAGGGTGGGAACTGCAGTGGCTACTAATCGTGCATGCAAGTGACTCGTGAACATCCTCTCTTCAAAATGGTCTGCACATAACGAGTAACTTTTATATAAATTGTTTACTTTGCCAAGCAGGTCTTCTCGATTGGCTTTTAGTGCCCATATTCTGGCTCTGTAAATAAATAATAACATTTTTAAACCATGCTTACTACATTTGACTACAATAAATAGTCTAGTATAATATTTTGTTTTGCGAAAATAAGAATATTTTGCAAAGGAATACGTTTACCTAATAAAAGTGTTCACCATTGACTTAGAAACAACAAAATAATAAACTTGACAATGATTTTGATTTGAATTAGTTTTGGAATGTCTTAAAAAGATAAACAAAAAAGCAAGTATGTTTGTAAATTTTATTAATAACAAAATAGGCTCATACTAAATAAAAAGGCCTTTAAAATGATGTATTACACGACCCCTTGTTCCATCTTAAAATTTTAGGGTGGTAGCCCTGGGGTTTAAAGTAGCACCATCTATTTTTTTGTAAAAAAACCTTCCCCCTCAATAAATTTGTTGGCGTGTTTCGGCAAAATTCACATATAACGTGAGTGGTAAGTTTTAAGATAAACACCCTTTATATATATATATATATATATATATATATATATATATATATATATATATATATATATATATATATATATATATATATACATATTAAGTATTAAAATTGGTTTTAATTCGAGCGCCCCAAAAACTCCGTATACCAAATTTGGTCAAAATCGGAGTTGCGGACACTTTCTAGAAATTACCAAAAGTTTAATTTTTACTAAAATATGCAAAAAAATTGTTTAAGTACTTACCGGTTAGCATCCTTAGGAAAACTAAAGAATTTCTTCTTTGAGTTATAACCTTTATTAAAACAGTTTCGCACTGCACAAACATGATGATGTCCTAATGGTTTTTTGTCACTCATTTTATCGAAGTGTAAAAAATAAAAATAAAACGCAATGTTCAAAACGATCAACTAAAACACACAAAAATTATACCTACGGCTATGGCGGCTAAACGACAATAATACCGAAAGTTCTCCCGACTGCACGCCAAAGACATCTTTTCCCGGACAGGGCGGAACATAAAGCCTGCGCGACGAGATCGGCGCTAACCGTTCCCGCCAAGAGAGTGTTACAGCTGTAAGTAAGCTGTGGTACAGGGTTATTCATTTTAAAGTAAACAGGGCTTTATTTTTTAACTTCCCTGTACTTTTTTAAAAAACGAATATAGCCATTTCGTGTGTTTTTTTTCCGTAGAATTCAATAATCTAATCAGAAAAACATTTTAAACAAAAACAAAAGAGTTACAGCACGAGTGACGTATTTTTTAAATGGAATACCCCATATATTTTTATATCAATAGATAGAGATTTTCACGAGGAATTGGGTGATATAGGGGTTGCTGGGTTTATTTCATGCGGTTCTGCTGCAATTGACTAAAAACTGCATGATACTATAAGGATAGTTTCACCTGAAAAACCCTGGCTGCCACAGGTCACAGGTGCTTATTTGTCAAAGTCAAGAATTTTAAAAAAACGTTTTTTACTTTTTTGAGTAGTTTTATAATGAGGTTTTCATCAGAAGAACGGCTTCAAATTATATCTCTCTATTATAAACGTGGAGAAAATGCCAGGGAAACACAACGAAGATATGTTGCAAATTTCCACCGAAATATATCAGTAAAAACGATTTTAAAACTGAAGGTCTTATTCGAAGAAACAAAATCGTTACATAAGGACTACAATGAGAAAAATAAACCGGGATCGAGCTATTCTAAATTATTTTACTTTGTATCCCATGAAGTCAATGACGCAGTTAAAGACTTAAGGAATGGCCCTGCAAGAAGAAGAGTAACCTATGCGACGGTTCAGAGAACACTGAAATATTTTAAGTATCTTCCATATTACGTTCTTAGAGTGCAGCATTTAACACGTGAACAAAAAGAACTTCGCTTTCAATTTGTTTCCCAAATTTTAATCCATGAACGATACTACCCTGGTTCAAACGATTCTTTGGACGGATGAAGCTACATTCACTACATCGGGAATTTTTAACCGACAAAATCCCAGGAAATTTCAAGATATTAAATACCAAGGGAGGTCTTCTCTTCACGTCTGGTGTGGTGTGCTTAACAATAGAATTGTCGGGTCCATATTCTATGAGGGTTCCTTAACTGGAGAAAGATATCTCAATTCTCAATCTTCTTGAAAACGATATTGAGGACATGTTAGAAGAATTGCCACTCAAAACGTATCGCAAGATAATTTGGCAACAAGACGGAGCGCCGCCCCATGCTGTTCGTCAAGTTGTACAGTATCTCATTCGCCGATACAATCAGTGGATTGGATGTTATGGCACTATTAGATGGCCACCTAATAATCCAGATATTACAATTTTGGACACTTTTCTATGGGGTCACTTGAAGAATGTCGTTTACCAAAAAAAAACGGAACACAAACACGGAAGAAATGAGAGAAAAAATGGTTAATGAAATTAATCGTCTTAACCAAGAACGTCAAATAATATCGGCGAGCTTAGAAAGGCTAAGGAGGGGTTATAGATCATGTTTCGAAAATAACGGGCTCATATAGAACATTTAAATTATTAGTGATATTGTATTTTTTTGTTATAAGTGGTCTTATTACGATCATATTTTACCTCGTATTGTATTTTAATTTTTTTCCGTTTATTGTAATTTTGCTGCTTGGTTTAGAAATAGATATATCATATCATTTTTAGCATATAATATAATTTGAAGCCGTTCTTCTGATGAAAACCTCATTATAAAACTACTCCAAAAAGTAATAAACGTATTTTTAAAATTCTTGACTTTGACAAATAAGCACCTGTGACCTATGGCAGCCAGGTTTTTTCAAGTGAAACTATCCTTATAGTATCATGCAGTTTTTAGTCAATTGCAGCAGAACCGCAGGAAATAAACCCAGCAACCCCTATATCACCGAATTCTTCGTGAAAATCTCTATCTATGGATATAAAAATATACAGGGTATTCCATTTAAAAAATACGTCACTCGTGCTGTAACTGTTTTGTTTTTGTTTCAAATGTTTTTCTGATTAGATTATTGAATTCTACGGAAAAAATACACGAAATGGCTATATTCGTTTTTTAAAAAAGTACTGGGAAGTTCAAAAATAAAGCCCTGTTTACTTTAACATGAATAACCCTGTATGTGTGTTATTTAGAAATAGTGTACACTATTTTACACTTTTTAACGTCAGCTTCAGGTGTATTGTAGGGCTAGATGTGTACAAAAAGTGTAAAATAGTGTAAACTATTTCTAAATAACAAACAGACCTATAGATCCTTATTTAAGGTGTTAACGTGTAAAATTGCTTTTTACTATTGTTATCACGTGTATAAATAAAAGACAGGAATGTTACTAATTCTATCCTTTATCTTTCTATAATAATAAATGACCATCGAAATTTTAAAATCTAAAAGCAGGAAGTAAAAAAATCAGAAATTAATACCATTTACAGACAGTAAAGCCGGCCAGTCCAGGATGCGCCTTTTTATTTATTTTAGCCTTCAAAACAAGACACCTTTCACTTAGATATCTAATATCTACAATTAGCAGCACACCGAGACTGGCTAAAAAGCGCAGTTTTTTTAACTGTGAAATTATTTAAATAATAAATTCAATAATCATTTTAATCTTGTGACACTCGATGAATGCTTGATGCTTGAGTACTAACGTACCGTGGGTGTCTCAAGGGAAGTAAGAGGTTTAAATCAAATCAAAATAAGTCAAAATCTTATTCATATTAAAGATGTGTAGAGCACTTACATAGGTCGACAGGGAAAACAATGAATGTCTTAAAATAAATAAGTCGAGGTAGAGCGTTTTTATGTGCCAAAGTTGTACAGGTAGATTAAAGAACGTTTTAAAAAAAATTATGTGGCAGCAATCTAAATATAAAATTAGATTGTTTATTTTTGGAGTAAGAGCTACAAGACTTTTTTTAAATTTTTTCAAAAACCAGTTTGTTTTTGTGGGGGAAAAGATGAAGTTTTACAGTTTGGCTGGTAAAAAGGTTTCCTTAAACACAACATCTATACCTTAAGGTAGTTTACTCGTAAAAGGTTTTTCTTAAGAATTAAATGAAATTGAAATATAGGGTTAATAAAAATGTCTTTTATCTAATTGAAAAAAATAACGAATTTTTTAATCGTCCGTAAAACGAGATATTAACAATCAAATTGTGCATATATCTGTCATGTATGAATGCCAAGTATTCATTTCGGAATATCTCGAAAACGGTTTTTACCATATTTTTTAAAAACCAATGCAATATAAATCAAAGTTTTAGATAATTAAAAAAAAACAACCTGAAATTTTGGCCGTTTTGTTAAAAATATTGTGAATTTTAAAAGTTTATTGGCTCTGTTTGTTATTAAGTCCTTATGTATTGCGTGTACAGTCTCCTACAAAAATAATATTTTCAAGCATTGAGAACTTTTGGTAAAGCGTATTCAATCTTATTTGGAACAGCGCTACATTTGGGGTCCATTTAAAATACTGCATTGCGAATTAAACTAAAATAGGAAAAAATGTAATGATCCGTCCAGGTAGTCCCGGTCCGTTTAACAATCAATTTTTGTATGAAAGGGATGGGCGACTTTAGGCGTGGACGGCACTTATGTTATTTTATTTTCAATTACTGAGTTGTTGCTTTTTTTTGCAGCTTTTTGGTTTTTTACCGGTGTTTTACAAATATCTATCTGTAACACTCGATTCTCCAATAATAAATACAGTTATTTTCCATAATAAATGGGAGTAAGACAGAGATGGGGAGACACCTTTTTATGTAGAAAGACTCGTGGAGAGACATTATTGCTTTCTTTATGGTGTTTGACACATTTTAGTTTCCTTAACACAAAACGTGTTAAATAATATTCTAGATTAGCATTGGATGAAAATAAATTAATATCGGAAGCTCACTGAGGGACCCTTAGATAAAACGTTAGATTAAAAAAAATAGCAACTCCCCCTCCCACCCCGTTTTGTTTTAATTATTGCGGTAAAAGCGTTTTAGTTTTTATCGTTAAAAATAAAGTCACAAAAAGCACGGGTAATTGTCTAGAAAGTAGCCGCAACTCTGATATTTACCAACTTTATAAGCACCTTTTAAAACCTTGTTTTTATATTTATTTATAACTATTTTTTATTTAATTGCAAACTTTTTTTTTAAACGCCGCCACCATGTATACACTAGGGAATTATTTGGCAAACATGGCCGCCCGGTTTGAAAGTGAAACTTCGCAATTTAATGAAAAAAAAGGTGTTAAATAAACATAAAACTACTTTAAAAGGTGTTGTCTGTTTATAAAATATTGTGTGCCACTTTAGTGTAAAAATTAAGAATTGTGTACAAAAAGAGGGGGGAATAAGGTGTAAATAAGGGTAGTTTGATGATGGCTTTCTCGAAAACGAAACGTTTCCGCCAAAAAATTTTTTCATAATATCATCAGCGCCCCAAAAACCCCCATATACCATATTTCTAGACAATTACCAAAGCACGTATAAGAAAAGTAAAAATCGTTTTTTTTTTGGATATCTTCGGAATTATTTGAGAATAAAAAATAAAAATTAAGCACTAAAATACGTATACGTATAAAAAACATCTGGCAACGTTGGAAAATTATGTTAATTTGTTGAAAAATAAATTTTTGCAATTTCCTATATAAATAGGATCTTTATTTTATTGGTTATCCAAGTAAATTCGTGTTATTAGTAACACCTATTTTTGGTTACGATAATAGGCTATGTAAATTATGTTTATAACTTCAATTTAATTAGTACTAAAGTTAACTATGCAGTGTCGGTATTCAAGGAATAAGTTGTTATGTTATATTTTAAAATTTAAAACAAAATTTATGAGGAGAAAATTAAAAATTTGTTTACTTTAAATCTGCCGCCAAGATTGATTTTTCGATAGGCTGTAACAATTTACGCCAATCCTTTATTTCGAGCGATTTGGACTATATAGAAGTTGCAAACCCGGGATTGATCCTAAGATCACAGATACATATAAAAACTCTTAATTATTTTAGATACATCCTGAAAGGTTTTAAAAATCCCTGGATTGTTGGATTGGTATACTAATTCCAGGATTTAGAGATTAAAGATAAATAAAAAAACGTAATTTATTTAGCGGGTACAACAAAATAACAAAAACAACTTATTAGGTATCTCAAAAAATCATATAGGAACTAATCGTTTTCTAAAAATAAACATGGATTCAAAAAAATCGTTTAAATAACGCATTTAAAAACAAAAAAAAAATGGTAATTGTCTCGAAAGTTGCCTCCACTTCGATTTTGACAAAATTTGGTATACGGAGGTTTTTTGGGGCGCTGATCACGAATCTGAAAACAATTTTTTTTGTCGAGATATTCATAATCAAAGTTGAAAATCAAACTAACCTTATTTTCACTATATTCCCCGTTGTTTTTGCACACAATTTGTCATTTTTACACTAAATTGCCAATTTAGTGTAAAAATGACAAATTGTGTGCAGTTAAAAAATCTATTAATTACATTGTTGGAAAACTATAATTTGACCTAAATGTTATACAAGGGGTGAGTCACTCCCTACTCCCTAGGCTCCCCAAATCCAACAATAAAATGTCAAATGATCACCTCGAGCATCATCCCTTTTGTGAAACATCAGACCAAACGTCTTATGAGTATCCATCTGCACAAGAATTTTTTAATTCAATACAAGGGATAAAAAAATCATAAGTGGAGTTAAACAAACTATATTTTATTAAAACGTTAATAGGATACTTAAAATGTATTCCATTTTGGACTAAGGGGTATTCAAAAAATGTTTTTTATAGGTAGGTAGGTAGGTTTAAAGTGAGTGGGTATAACACCCTTCCACCGCGACCGATCGGTCTATTGTGGCTTACACCCTTTTATATTTCTCCCACCAGGTCCAGACTTCTAATAAATCTGATGATCCTGTTGGAGAGAGATCTTTTACCTCCCCCGGCAACAAGGTGTCATTGCCGAGGATTGCGAATCTTAGTCGGCCAGTGCTGGGCACGAACACAGTATGTGTTCTGCCGATTCATCCCCCTCCATGCACATGCGGCACTCGGCGTCTTCCGCTAGGCCGATCTTATGTATGTGGTATTTTAATCTGCAGTGTCCCGTGTACAGTTCCACTAGAGTTTTAAGGTGTACCCTTGATTGCTCCAGTAGTTTGACAGTACATTGTTGGTTCGGTGGGCTTATGAAGGCCTTCGAGTGTCTGAGACCCGAAAGTCCATGCCAGTACCGAAGATTTTCTCTTTGTGTCCAAGCTGATATGAACTGCTTGGCCGTTCCGTAAGATATACCGATGACCGGTTCCGGCCCTGTGAATTTTGTTTCCGCCCCCTCTTAGCAAGGAGGTCTGTGGTTTAAATCCCCTGTAGGCCGGTGTGTCCAGGTATCCACAGTAGTGTAACCTTATTGTTTTGACCCAGTTTGGTCAGCGCATCCTTGCAATTCCAGACGGTTTTCGAATTGCACCGGCTGGATTCAAGAGCCTTAAGAGCTGCTTGACTATGGGAGAATATTTTAACTGTCTTACGTGTGCAGTGCCGATCAACCAGCGATCTAGCACAGAATCTCAATAGCAAATACCTCTGCTTGAAATATGGTTGCCAGAGTGCCCAGGCTAAAGGAAAACTCTGCCCTCGGCCTCTGTCCATATATTCCAGCTCTAACACCGTCCTTGGTTTTGGAGCCATCGGTGTACCAACAGATGTCAGCCCGGAGCAGGTCGGTCGTTTTTCGACTCCAGTCCTCCCTTTGTGGGGCCGGTTGTAATTGGTTGCTGTAGGCATTATGTCTGAGGGCATTCCCAGTCTGTCACAGGTCAGGACATTCCTGAGGAGACTGGTGCTCTCCATATGACACGCCTGCGGTTTGTTTTTATAACTTTATGACATAATATTTAAAATCCACACACGATAACATTATATGTCATTACGAACAAAAACGGGTCCTATAAATTTTGTCTAATTTTGACATTTGTGACATTTTGTCGAGTGTCAGAAAATTTTTATTTTCAATTTTTTTTTGAATTTTAAGGAAAATTTGGTTCCTTTCTACCGTCGTTTATGTAAACGGCAATATATTAGTAGAGGATGCGGACCTATTCCAAGAGAAGCGTTTCAAAATGTCAGAATAGAATTTAAGGGGGTTTTCTGGTTTGGAGCTTCGCTTCGATTTTTGCCTCATTTCAACATTAAGGTGAAATCAAACAATAAGTAAAATTATGCTTAAGAGTGCATTTACGCTACACCTTAGGGGTGGGGCGAAAGGACGCGGAGACGGTGGACGGAGACTAACAAACAACTACTACCACATTTTTCGTATGGCCGCATTAAAAATATTATATTTTATTTAGGTTCTTCCAAATTCGGTTTATCGATGCGATGTTGTTTCCGATTGCAAGCCTACAGGAGATAACGTTTTTTGGTAACTATTTTCCACTTAAATGACATAAATTGTACACCATTTTAAAGGTAAAGAAATAATCTATGCCTCTGCTGTAACGGATTTTTGAAACATAAGTCGAGTTAAGAGAAAATAGTATCTAAACATAACCGATTTTAGGGTGACTTTCACTCAAGGAAATATTAAAAACTAAATCCAAATTAAAAAAACTATTACAGCAGAAGCCTAGATTTAAGTGTTGGCTTTCATATAGTTTTTGAAAATTATCGATAACTTATACCGTTTTTGAGAAAAACATTATGCCCCGAACCCCAAATTGGATCCAATTTTCGCGGCGCGAATGGACTCTTAAAACCTTTTATTCTTTCATCATTAAGCTACATGAAAAAAAAAATCGCCCGAAATGTTAAACCGTCATTGAAAAAAGAGGCGCCGAAGGAGATCATGCTCGTCGTGCTCCGGTAGACGGGCGCACCTGGTTAGTTCTGGTTAGGTAACTGGAAGGTCTTAAGCAGACGAGACCAAAAAATATATTTAATTAAATGAGTGTAGCTATGGTTGGAGCCTCGAAAAAGTGACATCGTTTAAAAATGACTTTTTTGTATTTAAATGCGCGTAAATTCTAAAATTTTGAAGCGATTTTGATTTAACTTTCGAGGTTGCAATCATAGCCAGTTTAATTCTCTATAAAATGGCAAAGCTACATCAATATTGGTCCAGTAATTTTCCAGCAATCCATGCGCGCAGCAAAAAAAATATGAGTTTTAGGAAATTGCGTTTAAAGTTTTGGAAAGGGCGCTTGATGACACGGGACGACCGGTCCGATGATGATGAATATAAGGCAAGGTATTGAAAAGAGCAATAAAAAATCGATTTTTCTAAACTTCCAAAGCAAATAACGCCCTTTTAAATTGATTGTACTTTTGTTTAGAATTTAAAGGAATGTATTTTGAGCATCCAATCAAATAAAATAGCATTTAAATAAAATGCAGGTTTTTTTTACTCTAGCTATGTTTCTTTATCCCATGTATAAAATTTAAAAAAATTGTGGAGATGAGTACTACTCAATAAAGAGACCTTGACCCCTTGACTGAAGTATGGTGGTTTTACTCCCCCCCACTTGTTTAACATTTATGCTAAATCATAATTTTCCAGTTATTTTATTTTTCGGGATATTTGCATTGAAAATTTTTAAATTGACACCCTATGTATGTAGTTATTTTAAACATCTAAAATACGTTAAATTTTATATAAATTAGTCATATACAATCAACGATTTATATGGATCATTGATACAGTTTACAGAAAGTACCTATTTTGGTGTCATAAAAGCTAAATTTGAAATGGAAAACAGTTTCTTTAATAAGTGTACTTTTTTAGCATAATAATAAAAAACTGAACATGGGTAAATTAGTAAATAATATTAAATTTTATAAGAATTCACTTTTTTCCGTCAAGTATTTTGATTATTTGATCAGTTTGGCAACATGTTATGTCGGTAAACAGAGGCGGTTCACCGACCGCCTGTTCGACCCGGATCTCCCCGAGGCCGTCCGCGATCGAAGAACGGGGGCCTCAAACCATTCAAAACATATTCAAGGGCTACCTAATTTAAAAAGTGCATAGTCCAATAAATATATTCATTAATAAGATATGCTAATTTATTTCTACTCATGTCAAACATGTTAATAAATGGCACGTTAATATCATTGAACTAAAAGCAAAATGAACAGTAGACATGGTTAAATTTAGAAATTCAGTAATAACACGATTAAAAAACGACGCCTTGGTGCATGGGTAGGGCTGCTATTATCTAAATTGCCGACGTCGGACAAAAACTCCGGACACTTGGAAAAAATTGAGGTTTTTATGACGGGATCATTCATGAAAAAAAATATTTTTACAAAAAGAAATAAAATCATCATTTTCATTTTTTATTCGTTAGACAGCTTGCGAGACAGGTTTTCCTTGAAACAAAAAATGTCCAGGTTTTATACGGACCCTTTTTAAAAACTCTTTCCAGGTGGCTACCCACCGAACACCTTCCAAAGTCCAAACTAGGATAAATGCCGGAAATCCCGGACGGATGGCAGCCCTATGCCTGAGGCATATTTGTTTATAAAAAAAAACTCAACATGGTACACTCAAATTAGACTTAAAATTAACATTAAAAATATTGTCGCGCGAAGCTAACATACAGTTAAAAATGAAAGCAAATCTATATCTTTACGGATGTTTTAACAGGTCAACTTTTTTTGGGATCGACTGTAGAATTTTGCACTTTTGCATACGAAATGTAACAAACAAAATAAATTACACTTTTGAAATAGAACAGCAACATTGTGATTTAAATAAAGCCCATAAAACTATAAATAATGAATATAGAACAAACACTGGAAGTCTTTAATAATACTTTATTACTTAATATATTTTTTTAATCAGGTGATGTAGAAACACAACATTTCAGCTTTTAGACTTTTTTTCTTAATCTCGTACATATTGCCCATCTAACCAAAGAGTTGTTCCCTTAATACACTGCCAGCCGGAACTAAATAAAAGGTTATTGCTGCATTGCAAAGACCTACATAGTTCTCTTATTTGATCTGCCATTATTCGAATGATGATTTATCTTTTGATAGAGCTGGAAATGCTAAATATTATGTTATTTCCTATTTCCATCCATGGGTGATTTTTTCATAATTTTAGCTTAGAAAGTAGGAGGAGATAATAACACTGAAATCTTGGACTTCCACTTCTTTATTTGTTAATTAATACATAACGTTTTGGTTAGTGATGTATCTTACGTTTGGAGATAGCACGCCACGGTTTTCCAAGCGGAAATCGCACTAATAATGCATTGCGCCGTGCGGATTAAAGAAAAAGGAAGTAAAGGGAAAAACATCGTCATTTATTCAAACAGCCAAGCGGCCCTGAGCCGTCAGTTTTCCAAAAGTGAATTCCAAACTAGTGGGGGACTGTATACAGGCCCTGGAAAAAATCGGCTTTGCAAACAAACTTACAGTAGCCTGGGTATCAGGTCACGAGGGCCACCCAGGTAACGAAGAGGCCGACGACCTAGCCAAATGAGGATCAGCCATGGAAATGATAGGCCCGGAGCCATTCTGTGGAATCTCGGCAGGCCTCGTTAAAGCATCTATTAAGAGTTGGGTAGACAGAGAGTTTCAAAGCTGGTGGGTACAAACACCAGGACGACAGGCAAAGCAGTTCATTAAGACCTGCTCGGCCAAGTTTACTTCGGACCTACTGAGCCACAGTCGTAAGGTCGTAAGGATAACGGTAGGTCAACTAACAGGACGTTGCAAACTCAACAAGCACCTGAAGAGAATATAAGCCTGGTGGAGAATAGCCTGTGTAGGTTCTGCCAGGAGGCTGAAGAAACAGCCGTACATGTGTGGTGCCACTGCGAAGCATTATGTAGGCTTAGGTTTACTGGGCTTGGTGGGGAAAAGCCAAAACCGACAAGATATATGAAGTGGCCAGGGTCAAGACTTTGGTGTCTAGTTAAGAAGGCGGGCAAGGTACTCTAAAGAATGATAGGAGAAACCACAATAAATCTGGTAAGGTTGCAGTGGTGGAGGTCATTTTTGCCATCTCCGCTCAACTAATCTAATCTAATCTACGGTTGGAGATACATCACTAATGAATGAATAAATGAATGAACGAGTCAGTCAGTCAGTTAATAGTAAAATGGGCTCTTTTCAAAATCGAATATTCCAGAAACCACTTGACATAAGTAACTCAATTTTTTTACAGTTAATTAGAATACTTATGTAAATTTACATACCAAATTTGATAGCTTTATGTAAAACGATAATGAAGTTATGATGGGGGGAAAATATACCGAAACATTTTGTGTAACATACACACTGCGTGCGTTAGAAAACTGTTTGAGCGGAGGAACGATAACGTATTGGTCAAAATAAGTCATATGGTTCATTTATTTTAAGGCTAGTCGTCAACTGGGACCGGAAAGACGCTAAAAGTTGCGAAGTCATGAACGTTCGTGTTCGCACGTTAACGCACGAACGATCCCAACACACGCTCGTAAGTTGATTTTCTCAGAAGGTCTCGCATGTTTTCGTGCATTTTCGCAGTTCGCAGCTTTTCGCTCTCAGTGGACGATTAGCCTATAGAGGGTAGAGGGGAGGAGAAATGACTACTGTGGGAGACGAATTAAAATAAAAAAGTGTTCAGCTGTAAGCAGTAAATAGGTGGCACTGGCTTAGGCAAAGGATTTGGTAGCAGTTGTTGACAAATTGAAGTTTAACGAGTTAGGAAAATAAGTAAATATAACCTAAAATGGATAATTGCTGTCAAAAAACGTGAAAGTTTGTAAATAGCGCGAGTGTTTACTTGTTAAATAGTTTTTAAACAATCGTGGGCAAAGTTTGCGTCATAAAAAGTTGTCCTAGTGGAGGTAAGTTAAAGATGAAAAATGATTTTTTATGATGAAATAAAATTATTTTATTTATATTTATAAAATGGAACAAAAGTTCTTTTGTCCCAGTTCATTTCTCTATCCTATTGTTATTACTTTTGGCGCTCTTTTTGAAATTTACCCTGTTGCTACTGCAGCGCCACCCTAGTTTAACGCATTTTGGCTTATAGTTTTTCATCTTAAAGATAGTTCTCCTTCCCTCTACCCTCCATAGATTAGCCTAAGACATGGGGGTTATAAAGTCT
Organism: Listronotus oregonensis; assembly: GCA_019359885.1. NCBI lineage: Eukaryota > Metazoa > Arthropoda > Insecta > Coleoptera > Curculionidae > Listronotus > Listronotus oregonensis. The sequence continues at coordinate 56,865 of JAHBCN010001333.1, read as the reverse complement.
TTGTATTCATCGCTGATGTCATTTAATAACTTTGATTTTCGAATATTAATTCATTAGACGTATAAGTAATGACCAGTTTTATAGACTGTTTATATTTTTTATTCACTAACATTTAGTATGTTTATAATACGGTTTATTTTTAATTTTGCCACTTTACTAGCTAAAAACGGTCCCGGATCTGCAAAGCACCTTGAATGGGGGTCACGATATGTTTTAATATTCACTCTTATAATTCCTAGACGAAAATTTGTTTCAGAGAGTTCGGGTATTTGTTCAATATTATATAAGAATGTTTGGTAATTAGCAATTATTTATGCAATGAAAAAAATTAAGCTCTTACGGGGTAATTCGGAGTTTATCCTTAGGAATTTAGAACTATGATGACCATCAATAACTCAGTCGATATCAATAGATAGGTATTGTTTGATAATATTAAACAGGATATTACCGATAATATTAAGTGGTATTACTTATAAAGAGTAACAAAGCTCTGGTTTTAAAATTATAGTGTAGTTTAACTGGTGCCCTATAGCAAAGAAAGGAGGGTATCACTTTTTGCCGATAAGATTTATCGATCGATATCGATATATAAAAAGTTGGCGTTGGAGAGTTTGTAATTAAAAATTGATAGTAAAAATCAGCATTGCCTTGGAAAAAAATTATTATAAACTTGATAAACCTAAAAAAAATGCAAATTTTTAACGTAAGTTGCACCATTTTCTCTGCACTTAAAAATATTTTTTCTTCAAACGTCAGGAAATCCGTCATTACTCGATTGTGTAGGCGAGCGCGGAGTTTCATTTTTCCTCCACCGGACCTTCCCTTTTCACTTTCCCGCCGGCGGAAAAAGTGTTATCATAGCAACATACATAGATACAAACAAACAACAAAACAAGCGCCAACAACTCAATATTTATTAAACAAAAAACAAAACTAAAATTTTTATTTATTACTCAATTGAATATTAAATGAACTTACTCAATAACTGCTTATCAATACGGAATTAAAACACAATCGGAGACGCAATTTTAAAAAATAATTATTGTTGACAGTGTCTACTGACAGCTTTATGTTATATTACTATAGCAACTATTCACCGACACCGGTACTAAGCCGCCTTGCGAACCCACTTATTTTTAATAATTATTACTATTAAAAAGAGATGTTTTTGCATTAATTTGTCGACGTTTGAAAATAAAACAGCATATTTTATTTTGAGGAAAAGTTACTTTTCCTCCAAATAATATACTATTTCCTTAACTTACGGTTGATCGTGTTGAAAACAAAATCGGATCGGTTCCTATTAAGTAACATAATGTCCTTTTTAATTTTTTGTCTTAGTATGTTATATTTTCTGGCATTTCATGATAAATTTATTTTTTTTAAGTAACTCCACTAAAATAGAACCAAAGGATTTAAATCAGGGCTATTGGGCGGCTATCTATAGTATTACTGTCCAAAAACAAATTTTTCGTTGAGATACTGAGTAACTACTGGTGCCAGAGCTGGGACGGATCCTTTAAAAAAGGAATCGATTTACGGATCTGGATCCTCGCAAAGGAATTGAATCACCAATACGAATCACAATTCCTTTTTAAGGAAAAAAGGAATTGAATCCAGGGAATTGATTCCTATTTATCGGATCACGAATCCGGATCATCTTTAGTTTTTATACTTACAAATGGTATAGTCTGTCTCAAAGTATGCCTTCATTTATGGATTATATCTGCCGACAGCAATAAATCGGATTGGTAGGTATTAAAGGACAGAACATTAAGAACGGACTTTAATAATATAAAGATTTATAATTTATTGTTTATTTAGGTAAGTATAATCTTAAAATTACATTAAGAAAGTAAATATAAATTTATGAGAATTTTGCATATATAAACAACATAAATCCTATTGTAATTAATCTCATTGATGACTCTGATAGTGAAACAAAATTAGATTAGATATTTAGATTAAAAATGTAATTATGTATAGATAATGCAGTTATAAATTTATGAGAATTTTGCATATAACTGCATTATCTATACATAATTACATTTTTAATCTAAATATCTAAATCTAATTTTGTTTCACTATCAGAGTCATCAATGAGATTAATTACAATAGGATTTATGTTGTTTTCGATAGAAATGTAAGAGTCCTCAATTTTTATAATGTGTTGTAGTGAATTTTTCCAGCTCTTAACTAGTATGTTAGTAATTACATTTTTTATCAAATTTATAATACTGGGACTTAAAGTAGGTGTAACATTTTCTGCTCTGATCTTTGATTTTACTTGGTTCAACAAATGCTCTATGGGGTTAAACATACAGTGATACGGAGGAAGCCGTAAGACAGTATGCCCAGCCTGTTCAGCCAAATTATCACATACATATTTTTTTAATTGCATATGAATTTAGGACTTTCAAAAGATGCGTTTTTTTGTAACTGAATTTAAAATAAATATCATTTTCTAACAAATATTCCTGGATTTCAGTTTTTAAACTTGATGAAGCTGGTGCTTTGTGAAGCAGACGGCTGTGGTAGCTTGCGTTATCCATGACAATAACACTGTTGTTTGGAATATTTTTTAAAAGATAATTTTGAAACCAGTTTTCAAAAAGTTCTGCACTTGTATCCTCATGATAATCCAAGCTAGAATCCTTAATATTCTTTGCAGAAAACAGCAAGCAGTTTGGGACAAATCCGTCTTCTGAACCAGCGTGTATTATGGTAATGCGTTTTCCTTTATTTGAAGGTGCTTTCGTCTGGAATCAACCCATCCTTTGGATACTGTGTCGTGTGTATCGAACCATGTTTTATCAAGGTAAATTATGGATCTGTTTTCTAACCTATATCTTTTAATTTCTTGAAGGTAATTAAATCTCCAAGTGCGTAATTCATTTCTATTTGTCTTTTGTCTATTTTGCGGTATTTAAATCCCATTTTACAAACAACTCTATGGAGGGTGGCACGGCTAATATTTATATTGGTTTCGTCTTCGTCTAGCTTCTTTTTCAGTTTATCCAAGGTAGGAATAACTCCGCTTTCATAAAAACAATATATTTTCCTTCTTATTAGGTCCTGATCACTATTGTCTATACGGTGGTATTAAAAATCACTACGTTTTTTTCTTTTGTTCAATTCTTCACTAATAATAATATCTCTTATCGATGATATTGGAGTTTTTTTGAGTAGACAGGTTTCTTTTAAAGCTTCTTGTTTAATTAGACCTCTACTGATTAAAGTTTCATACACATTTTTCACAACCTGTTTTGCATCTAATGACAAATGATTTCGACGCGACATAGTTGTATTCTCGTAAAACAACTTTTTCGAAACGCACAGTAAAAACGGTTATTCAACACTGCCACTAAAATATTAGCCAAAATATTTATATGCCTAATGGTTAATACTTAAGAAATACCTGGCCCATCCCTGCCTATGGTTAATGATAGATTGCACAGACTGATGTCCTGCTGGAAGCGCTTCTAGAAGTACTTTTGTACAGAGACTATGTCCTGCCGGCGGGACGTACACCCGCCAACGTGGCGGTCCATCCGGCAGGACTTATTTCGGTACTGCCAGCAGCTGCATGCCACCGTAAAATATTTCGATTGGGATATATTAAATGAGATACATTTTTGACTTGTTTATATGAGACCTACTATGCAGCTACCCCACCGTTGATCAAAAAATTAGTGGAATATGTAAACATGATATTATATTTCGTGAAATAATAGTTTTCCAAAAACAAAGTTATTTTAGTCAGAAAAAGACATTTCAAATAAAATACTTATAAAAACAAACCTAAATTGATCGGCAATAAAACAAATATTAGTTATTCTAAGCACAACCTTTTGGGAACTTTTGTAAAAATGTTATTAAAAATACAAAACAAACAAAGATCCGATTTTTTAACAAAGGATTATAAACAAACCTAAAAATTTTTAAAGGAATGCTTGGTTAGGCTGGTATACCATGCTGAATATGGTGCGCAAAACAATTTCTGCCGGTCGTTGGAGAACATGTAATTGTAAAGCTCTTATTTTCTTTGACTGAGACTTTCAGTGACTTTAAAATTGGAGGGTGCACTAAGTTTGAAGAAGATCTTTTAAAAATATTGTATCACTCGACATCCATATAGTGGAATATGTAAACATGATATTATATTTCGTGAAATAATAGTTTTCCAAAAACAAAGTTATTTTAGTCAGAAAAAGACATTTCAAATAAAATACTTATAAAAACAAACCTAAATTGATCGGCAATAAAACAAATATTAGTTATTCTAAGCACAACCTTTTGGGAACTTTTGTAAAAATGTTATTAAAAATACAAAACAAACAAAGATCCGATTTTTTAACAAAGGATTATAAACAAACCTAAAAATTTTTAAAGGAATGCTTGGTTTGGCTGGTATACCATGCTGAATATGGTGCGCAAAACAATTTCTGCCGGTCGTTGGAGAACATGTAATTGTAAAGCTCTTATTTTCTTTGACTGAGACTTTCAGTGACTTTAAAATTGGAGGGTGCACTAAGTTTGAAGAAGATCTTTTAAAAATATTGTATCACTCGACATCCCTGTCCATTTAAAATTCCAGCGTTAAAACATTCACTCCCGGTTCAGGTTTAAACATAATTATACGTTTATAAATAACCAAAAAAATTGTTTTCCGAGAAAACAAAATCGATGGGTTCGACTATTTTTCCTTTTATTATTAGAACAAGAGAAAAGCGGTGGTAAGTTTTCGGTTGCTGAATGCTTGGCGCTTTTGTGGATAAAATAGTCCCATAACATTTAGTACTCGACCAGTTTTCACCAAAATGCATAAAAATCCATGCGTTGTCGTTTTTTTGATCAAAATAGTGGGCCGCAACGGCGACTCGTGCTCCCGCGTGCATCATTTTAACGTTTGACAAGGTTAAACTTTGGAGGCTTATTTCTTCCGTATGGGACATCGTACAAAGTAGGCAAAAAATTGCGCGGAAAGTTTGAAATTTGTTCTACAATCCTATATAAATATAAGTCCTGCTAGAAGGACGAATATGACTCAAAACACGTGTTAAAAAACGTACTACATTGCGCCTTTTTAGTACTGCCGGCAGGACGCTGTACAATCTATCATTAAAGGTTTATTGGGGTATGGTCCGTCAAAAGCCATAACGATTTACTTTGAGACAGACTATAACTACGATACGAATGATACTACATTGTCTAGATGATAAACCCAGCGTCAAAGATTTTAGCACGGAGCCCGAGCCGTGAAGTATAATTTTAGCCTCATTTTGAAGTGCTGTTACTCTTAGCCAAATTAGTTTTTGGTAAATATTCGTCAAATTTAAATATGTTATTTCTGAGATCAACATGAAACCACCCTTAAATGAAATATTTTTATTAACTGTATTTCAAAACTTGCTATGCTAGATCTTCATAAGAATTTTAAATGTGATTCTTGAGGTAACCTTCAGCAACTTATAAATGGAATATCTCATCGTAATTTTATAGGAAGTTTCACAGGTATCGTTTAATAATTTCTCTGCTTGCGGAATATAAAAAAAAATTAAATTCATTTTTGTAAGAGACCCTAAATAGAAATGATAAAATGGTCCATCTAAAAGTCCTTCAAGGTTATTTCAAGAATAAAATATCAAAATATTATGAAGATCGAGCAATCAAAACTGTTAAGATCAAATGCAACTAATTATGCCCGTTTTTGGACACCACACTCCATGGTTATGATTATGAAAAAATGTTTTATTTAAATGTTGTTGTTTGGCCCTAAAAAACAACATATTTTAGTTAAAAATCACGTGTTAGGTGTGTTTCCATATTTAAAGATTTTAATAGGCAAATGTTTTTAAATTCTTTATCTTTATTTCCAAAAATCAATGTGATGCTGATTAAGAATTTTAGGTAAAAATTTGGAATTTTAAAATGGAAGGTTTAAAAGGGCGGATTTTGGATTTTATAAACCTATTTGCCTCAAATTCAGGATATTAGGGTTTTTGAGGGTACTAGGTCAAAATTTGGAAATTAATAATCTTAGGTCAAAATTTGTAAATTTGAAATGGCGTATCAAAATGGCGGATTTTGGCATGTATAAACCGATTTGTCTCAAATTAGAAATATAAGGAATCGATTCCTTTGGAATCGGTTCCTTTCAAAAAGGAATCGATTTCGGATCATTTTAAGTAATCGATTCCAGCATTCAGGTCCTTAAAAAGGAAACGATTCCTGGATTCTATTCCTACCCAACTCTGACTGGTGCAACATTTTATGGGATGCCCCGTCCTGGTGCCAGATAAGGTTTCGGTATTGCTGAAAAGGAATGTCTTTAAGTAGGTTTTCTATCCCATTTTAAAGAAAATGTTTAGATCCTGCTCTTGATTTGTAGCCACAGTTCTCATTTTTCTTTTAACATTTTTCCTTTCTCTAAATCGACGAACAATATACAGGGTTTTTGATTATATATACGTGGCTTCTGGAGCCTTTATTTTTAAAGACAGAAAAAAATGTTTTTTATAAATATTGTAGGTTTTTTTCCATATTATCTTTTGAAATTATCAGTAAAAAAATATCGCAATAAAAAAATGGAAAAATATAGACAACTTCAACTTTTTTAAATGGAACACCCTGTACATTATGCGCTACAATAAAATATCTTTTTTTTTTTTATTTCAAATTTATATACATTTATTTTATTTATTTTATATTTGGATGAACCATTTTTGAGATTTTTAAGCCTAAAATATAAATAAATCAAAAATAAAATCATATTAGTATCAATAAAAAAACAATAAAATTGTTTTAATAAATTTGACGTATGGATATTGTAAACAGTTGAAATTTATCTTTTTAACTATTAAAAGTAGTTTGTATTGTTTTTTTGTTGATGTAGCCCATCGACAAAAAAGCAGAAGAACAAAAAATCGCTATTATGCGTCTTTTATGGTAACAATAATAATGTGACGACAGTGCAAAGGGAATATTACTTATTAAATCCTTAACAACGGATACCATCTATAGATACTATTAAATACATAGTAAGAACGTTTTTTGAACGAAAAAGCTTTAAAATGGAGAAAAGGACTGCAGCACGAAATGAAAACAAAGTTTTGGATATCCTCGTTTTTTTAGGATAATTATTATACTTTTTCTATTGGACTAGCACTACGTACTTTTAATAATTTTAGAAAATCCTGAAATATCAATCTCGAATGCGGCATTTGAACTTAATAAAACAGATTATAAAATTTATTTAACCTTAAAATTTTACAAATTTTATCCTTATAAATTTATGTCCGATCAGAATCTTCCTGAACAAAACATGCAGAACCGACCTAAGTATGCATTGGAAATAGCTAGATTTATGCAGCGGGATCCAAAGTTTTTAAATAAAATTCTATTCACCGACAAGTCTTCCTTCACTTTAGCAGGAATGTTTAATCACAAAAATAAGCATTATTGGTCCAGCGAAAACCCTCACCAAATTCAGCAACATAACAATTTTATTGTTTCCATGGCTTTCTTGATACTAATATGAAACTTCTTTGTAATTTATTAATAATTTAACCTAAAATATCTCAAAATTGGCTTATCCAAATATTATCAATGTATATATATATATATATATATATATATATATATATATATATATATATATATATATATATATATATATATATATATATATATATATATATATATATATATATATATATATATTGAAATCAGAAAAAAACATCTTTCGTTGTAGCGCATAATATACAGGGTGTTTCATTTAAAAAGTTGAAGTTGCCTATATTTTTCCATTCTTTTATTGCGATATTTTTTTACTGATAATTTCAAAAGATAGTATGGAAAAAATCCTACAATTTTTATATAAAACATTTTTTTCTGTCATCAAAAATAAAGGCCTCAGAGCAGTGGCGTAGTCAACCTTTCAGGGCGGGGGGGGCCAACGTTTAAAGGGGCGCTGTATTTCTTAAAACATTTTTATTAAAAAAAAAAAACAATAAACAAACAAATCTATATTTGAAACTTTAGGCCAGAAAGGAAAAATAATGACAATATAAAAAAATGTTCTTACCCAGCAGTTTTTTTGAAAAAATCTTGTGATTTTTGGCTGTGTGTTGCGCTAACATCATTTTTTTTTTCACGATATTCCTTCCTGAACTGAGCACCTGACTTTTTTTTCTTTTTATCCATTTTTACTCTTAACAAGTTTACCCTTGCATAGACAATAAACGACTAAATAACACCACAAAGCGGAGAATATGAGTACCAGAAATAAATAACATACGTTTGAAATCTGCCGATTTGCAATATTAAAAAATAAAGTAAATTCTGGAATATATCCAATACCGACACAATAAAAAGAAATGCCGCCACAAACGGATGCCGCGCTCAGCGGCTTTTTCCGCGGTGTTAGTGCTTTTGAAGAGAATAACCGCTCCGCTGACACTGTGGAACAGAAAAATTATTAACAAAAAGTGTGGACAATTATTATTTTAAAATATGACTTCTAAAATTACACCAGCAAGTAAAAAATGTTTAAAGCATAGCATAGTATGTTGTAAATAATACCTGTTTTATATACGGTAGGTTCGTTTGGGCGCAGGGGCGCTGGTCTAGAGGGGCGGGGGGGGCAGTCGCCCCCCCTGGCCCCCACCTGGCTACGCCACTGCCTCAGAGGCCACGTAAATATGATCAAAGACCCTGTACTTGTATCAAATTTCTCGAAGGTATTCGTTGTATCGTCCGGAAAAACGTTGGTGACTTTTATATTGAACTTGCATTGTTTGCATATTATTTCATGTTTTGATCTTTGGTATATTTTATATTTAAAGTGTTTTTGATCGTAACAAATCAAATGGTTTGTTTTAACAAAGAAATGCTAATCTTTACTATAAATTAAATTTTTAATTAAAAACTTGAATATTTTTAAAACGGCTAAACAAAATGCCAGCAAACTATATATTTTTAATTATAGAATGAATACATCTTTCATTCTAAATAAAAATATACAGGGTGTTCAGTGAAAAAAGTTAACCTATTCATTTTCTTAACTTTTTAATTTTCATTTGTATCATTCGTTATGCTTAAAAGATAATGGATGCAAAACCATACAAATTTTATACAAGAAGCTTTTTCTATCCTTTTTAATTATCATTATAGGTGAGTGTCAAAATATACATTAAAATCCCGTTTAAGCGCTTTTTATTAACATAATACCCCAGATTTTTGGTCATTGCTCCTAATTCCTAATGTTCTTGAAAGGTCTTAATTTAATTGAAATGAGATTTTTATAACCAACATAATTTACAACTATTTAGATCACTTTTTTATGGGAATTTAACGGGTTAATGGTGAGGTCATTAGAAGGTATATGTTTGTTGACATTAATAATAATAGAAGTTAGTGTGATTGCTTTGTACAATCCAAATTATATTGAAAAATAAATCTGGCAATATCGCATCACATATTTATACCTAAAAGTAAACTACCTATATATTTTCATAACGAAAAATCACTTATGTTGTTCAAACAGTGAATTAAAAAAAAACCATTCTATGGGACGAAAATAATAGCCAGAGTTGGCCACTTCTTCAAAAACAATACAAATATATTTTATTATATATAATAAATGTAACGCAGCAATTGTTGCATGAAGGATGCAAACTCTAATGTTGCAACAAAGATACTTCTACGTAGCATATATAGCAGTTAATGTTTGTTTCGATTTTGTATTATTCCATATATTAATTGAAAAAATGGAACAGATAGAAGAGTCCACAAGTTTTGGTCCGCCTGCCAAAAAAGTAAAAAGAAAGTCCCAATATGTTTGCGACGGACGTGGCAGAATTGTGCCGAAATTCAACAAAACTGTGGTCTCGGACAGTTTTCAGATTACTTAATGTTGAGAAAAAAGAAATAAAAAAAGGTATAAAAAAATTATTGATGGATGATGACATGAATTATGCGAATCGCAAACAAAATTAAGGCTGAAGTAAGTACTGATAATTCTTTATCCAAAATACCCTTTGTAGTTTATAAGTTATTTAAACTTTTGGTACATATTTAAAGTAAAACAGCAAAAGAATTTTATTTAAAAAAGATGAGATTGTGTGGTGGCGAAAAAAAAATTTACAAGCTTTTATTTAACTGTATGTTGGTTTGGCCAGTCTTGCAACTGAATTTTAAAGCAGTTACCCTTAACCGACTAAGCTGAAATTTTGCTTATACTTTTAGTTTGAAACAATGCCTACAGCAACCAATTACAACCGGCCCTACAGTGTAGTCTACCCACAAAGGGAGGACTGAAGTCGAAAAACGACCGACCTGCTCCGGGCTGACATCTGTTGGTACACCGATGGCTCCAAAACCAAGGACGGTGTTGGAGCTGGAATATAATAGGAACAGAGGCCAAGGGCAGAGTTTTCCTTTAGCCTGGGCACTCTCGCAACCATATTTCAAGCGGAGGTATTTGCTATTGAGATGTGTGCTAGATCGCTGGTTGATCGGCACTGCACACGTAAGACAATTAAAATATTCTCCGATAGTCAAGCAGCTCTTAAGGCTCTAGAATCCAGCCGGTGCAATTCGAAAACCGTCTGGAATTGCTTAGATGCGCTGACCAAACTGAGTCAAAACAATAAGGTTTCACTACTGTGGATACCTGGACACACCGGCCTAGAGGGTAATGAATCCGCAGACCTCCTTGCCAAAAGGGGGTGGAGACAAAATTCACAGGGCCGGAACCGGTTATCAGTATATCTTATGGAACGGCCAAGCAGTTCATATCAGCTTGGACACAAAGAGAAAATCTTCGGTACTGGCATGGACTTCCGGGTCTCAGACACTCGAAGGCCTTCATAAGCCCACCGAACCAACAATGTACTGTCAAACTACTGGAGCAATCAAGGGTACACCTTAAAACTCTAGTGGGACTGTACACGGGACACTGCAGATTGAAATATTGAAATACCACATGCACAAGATCGGCCTAGCGGAAGACGCCGAATGCCTCATGTGCATGGAGGGGGACGAATCGGCAGAACACATACTGTGTTTGTGCCCAGCAATGGCACGACTAAGATTCGCAATCCTCGGCAATGACACCTTGTTGCCGGGGGAGGTGAAAGATCTCTCTCCCAACAGGATCATCAGATTTATTAGGAGTCTGGACCTGGTGGGGGAAATATAAAAAGGTGTGAGCCACAATAGACCGATCGGTCGCGTTGGAAGGGTATTATACCCACTCACTTTAAACCTACCTACCTACCTAGTTTGAATGACAATGCATGGTTAGCTAAGTGCTGTTATTCTATTTCCAATATGGCATACCGCTCAAAATGGCGGACTAGTAATTTTTTTGCGCTCCCATGATATGGGTATTAAAAAAACGCGATAACTAAAAATAAAACGTAAATTAGTAGTAAAAAAACATTTTTAAAAACAAGTTTTAATTTACATGGACAAAAAAGAAAAAAACCAAGTAAATTTAGTCAAAGCCATTAATTTATTGTATCTCGCTTGTCGCGAGATTGACCTGTGTAGATAAACAAGAATACAATACGGAACTTGATCTTGACAGAAGTTTTTCTAGGAAAAAAATTATCTGTTTTTTTTTATAAAATAGGTAAGTCTTGCGACAAGCTATTATATTATATAAATTACCTAATGTAATAAATTGATAAGTTTGATTTAAAGTTATGTTTCTTCCTTTTAGTACTTGTGTATATAAGCTTGTTTTTAAAAATGTGTGTTTTATTTATTTTAAAGAAATACCTGACTAGAGGGTTAAAGAAAGTATATATTATATTGACAAGACGTGGATAAGTAAGGGATACACCCGCTCAAAAATATGGCGGGATGTAAATATTACAAGTGCATTTTTTAACATATTTTCCACAGATTTGAAGTCTTCTTCTAAAAGTATATTAATATCTTAATATTGACAACTTTTTAATAAAAATAGGATTTGTTAGGACTGTACTATACTATATACAGTGTGTCTACTTAAGTTGGAACCATATGGAAAACTTTTTTATTATTAAGTTTACGAAAAAAAGTTATTCTTTATAAAAAGTTCGCAAAACTTAAAATGCAACCATTAGATATCAATTTTTTTAAGCCGTATACGAGGTTTGTCAAAAAATATGATTTTTACTCAAGAGTAAAGTAACTTTATTTTTTACGATACCGAAGAATGTTATGGAGTAAAGTTATTTTAAATTAAAAGTTATATTCAAATATGCAATTACAGCTATTTAGCATGAAAATTTAGGATTCGTGATTATTTACTAATAATTTTTCTATTTTTTTCTATTTTTTCTTCACGATTTAGTATATTTGCCATTTTTACTGTAATTTTACAAATTCGGACTCACTCTGACACACAGTGTCAAATATTTTATGTCAGTGCATCCTAGATTACGTTAATTGTATCAGAACAATTTATACGGAATTATTAGTAAATAATCCCCAATCCTAAATTTTCATGTTAAATAGCTGTAATTGCATATTTGAATAAAACTTTTAATTCAAAATAACTTTACTTTACAACATTCGTCTGTATTGTAAAAAATAAAGGTACTTTACTTTTAAGTAAAATTCAACACTTCGTATACGGCTTAAAAAAATTGATATCTAATGGTTGCCTTTCAAGATTTGGACCATGCAGAACTTTTTATAAAGAATAATTTTTTTTCGTAAACTTAATAAAAAAAGTTTTCCATATGGTTCCAACTTAAGTAGACACACTGTATAAGAAAGAGTTGAAAGAAGGTCTTGCTAGTAAAAGAATCTTGCCACCACACAACCAAGTTTCATTGGCCAAGCTAGAGTTGTGAAGTTAATAACAGTTTTATTTCCCACTGTATTGGATCGTATAAAAATTTTAGAAGCTGTTGCCGTATCGCTTCAAAAATAGATGACTTTTAATTTAATAATTTTTATTTCTCCATATCAATAATTTCATCCGCTTGTAGTTTATTCAAAAAATAAATTGTTGTTTACATACTATGTTTATCGTCAAAATACTGACGACACAGAGAGATACATCATGCCATTTTGATTATATGATTATTGTTAAGTAAACAATATTAATTAGTTTTTAGTATAGGGAAGCATGACGAATTAATAGTTTTTAAAAATTTGTTATTTTAGTCTTAGTTCACAGAGTAATAGCTGCGTTGGTACGGGATCCGAATTAGAGGCTATCTTCACCCCAATATAGTATTTAGTGTATTGCAAATGGGGTTGCCTAAAAAATTATGGTCAAGGCTATAATTTTTTTTTTCAAACTTTTCGATACTTCCTATACAATGTCAATTCTTATTTTTTTTTATTCTGCATGATAGTATTGAAGTACATGAAGTACTGATATGTCACTTTTTTTTCAATTTTATAAATTAGAAGTTAATTTTTTTTAATTTAAATTTTAAAAATTCCGAATGCTTTATTAATTTGAAATTGAAGAAATAGAAAGTGGTATATTAGTACTGTCATGTAGAATAATAAAAAAAGAATTGACATTATACAGGGAGTATGAAGTTTTTTTTTCAAATCGCCATAGCCTTGACCAAAATTTTTTAGGCAACCTATTCGCAATACCTGTTTACATACTATATTTGATAAAAAATTAGTTTGGACCTTATATTTTAAGTAATCCTATTCATATTGTGGCAATACAAATTTAAAAGATTTGACTACCCTATTTAATACTTGCTAATTTTCATTAAATTACCTCTGTGCAGTGGCATATACTTGGTTGGGGGAGGCCCGGCCTCCCCACTTTTTGAAAGAAATTAAACACTTGTGGAATTACCTACAATATTTCATTTTATGTTTAAATATAACAGTTGGACCCCTTTGTGGTCAATATAAGCCACTGCCTCTATGCAATGTCTTAAAGTAGAGTCTGATAATTGTGTCGTCAAGGTTTGTTCGAGATGACGTTCTGATGTGTCAATGTGTCATTGTCGAAGAATTAAGAAGAAAATGAGTGCCTGTCAGTTCTTTTTTAAATTGACATTCTGCAGTACTTCCGTTTTGACCTTCGGAAAGTAAACATGTGCTTTGAAAGTAATAAATGTTGTTTTGAAAACGACCGCATAAAGCGAGGAAAAATCATGTTTTCATGACTCGGGGTCCGAAGGGAAATTCAAACAACCATCTTTAAGTTCTGTGTAGTATTTGTAGGATGATTTCTTAAGCCCTTTTTTGAATCACACAAAAATCTTGATCTTATAAAAGTAAAGAATACGTATTTTGTAAGAAAGAGAGAGGCTCTAGTAGAAAAGTCGGTTCACTAGAGAAAATTAAAATTGACCGGTTCTGAAGAGGCTTAAGAGGTCGTGAAATGCACCAAATAGAAAATCCGTGTCGTAAGGGTGTAATCCACAACAACAGCCATAAAGTGGGAGCGAAAGTATCGCGTTTTTAAATGAAAGGTATTTCTTGGACTTGAATTGTTCTATTTTATTAATTTAAAACACGACGCGTTTTAACTGGTAACTATCTCCAACCGTCTTCGGGTAAATACTAAATAAGTTACACACAACAAAGTAACTCTCCTGTGGGCACCAGGACATTCGGGAATAGAAGGCAAAGAAAAAGCGGATGAGGTAGCGAGCAGGGATCATCCACACCATACTTTGGACCAAAACCTGCCCTTGGAGTGACCAAAATCACAGCGCGAGGGCAAACCAGGGCATGGATCCAAAACAAACACAAGGAATACTGGGGCAGCATCAGTAGAATAAGACATGGAAAAGGCTTTATAAAGGGCCCATTCAAAAGAACGATGGAAGAACTACTTAGACAAAGTAGGAAAAGACTTTACATAACAGTAGGGCTGCTAACGGGGCACCATAACCTAAGAGGACACCTACACAAGATAGGCTCATGCAATGGGGACTCAAGTTGCAGAATGTGCGACGAGGGGAAGAAACAGCCTACCACATCCTGTGCGAATGTGAAGCGTTGTAGAAGGAACAAAACTAGTGAGAGTATTGGTATAAAAGAAAATGGAAGATTAGGCAGCAAAAGTCCACGAGGCTGCGCTGCCTTCGGTAGTAAATCAAGACAGCTCCCAGGGAGAAGAAAAAAAATGCGTTGAGCCATGAAGGCGATGGATGCGATCATGTGTTTAATAAATGGATTTATGTAGGACTAAGGCTAAAATACCTTTTGGTTAGAAGAGCTGTCCAAACATTTCTAAGATTCAAAAAAGGTTTGTTAAAGCTTCCACAATTTTGGCTGATTGCTACTTTCTTGAGTTTTCTTTTCTTCCAATGTTGTTCTTGGTGTATGATTTTGGCATCTGACAACCTCCTTCGGTCCAGCGGTACCGGACTTCTTCGTCTCTCCTTTCGTCGTGCATCTTAGATGTTCCTGAATTCGTACTTTCATTTGTCTTTCTATCGCGTTTTGTTTCGGGAAGTTAAAAATGATGAAGACTTTACATTTTGTCACGTGGAACCGCGATATATATGGCTGCCAGAAGTAATGTCTCTTTGACAGAAAAAGTTATATCTTTATTTCCCGTGCGCAAATCGTAAAAAACAAACGACTTGCCTTTCAATAAGTTTATCTGAAACGTGAAAAACTTGCAAAATATTTTTGAAATAAGTCGAAGGCCCGATATAACCCAAGCAACCTTAAATAAGCAAGCATGTAAGACAAGACTTACTCTACAGTTTCCTAAATTCATAAGTTATAAAAACAGTTGGGTTGAGAATTAAAATAACTATTTTACCAGTATTTTTCTACCAAATAAAAATGGTAGACAAAAATACAATAAGGCATTTATAAGTTGTTATAAGTTATTTTAACTAATCGCTGTCATCTAATTGCTCGCAGGTTTCTTCTTACGTCTATGGCTGATTTATTTATTTATTGACCGTTACTTAAGTTTATTTGCGATATCACCCCGTACACAATCGAAACATACTCTCAGGTCCGGTTTATATTTCATTCATTCATTCAACCGTCGAATATCGGTGGCCGAGTGGTGAAACTCTGTTCGCCTTGCCGCGCCGCTCGCCGAAATTTTACACAATTTCAATGGCCTGGTAGAAGGCTACGCGCCTCTCTTTCTCTTTCACATCCGGCTTGCCATCCGGATCTTCATTTTCCTCGCCATTCTTCGTGGTTTCTTTAGTAATTCGACGTTTCTCCGCCGTCTCGAACCGCTCGACGGTCATTTCTTCTGTTTCTTCGGCGCCGTCGTTTGTTTCTTCAGCACGTATTTTTCAAGTGTTTTTTTTTAGTGCGTCACAAAGGTTGAAAGTGCAATTGTGTAATATTTTTGTTAAAATCAAGTGACAACTGGGTACCTAGAAGAAACTACATTCGACGTCAAAATCTTCATAATTTATCGATCGGTAAATGACTGAAATGATTGTGATCAGCGGTAAATAAGTTGGTTTTAGAAATAGTGATACCGGATCTAGACCTACGACAAAATTCTAGATATTTTTTAAGAAATAGATTTCGTGAGGCGACAATCTATTATTTCGCTTTTGGTGACAAGTGATAATGTAAGCACAGGTTGTTCTTTTGTTTTATATTTATCTTGATATACAATAGAAACCTCGCTTTTAGTTGTTAGTAAGAAAAATGATTAGTGAGCAAATCATTGTTTTATATTTTGTTCACGCATTTTATGACTTGATGTAAAATATTTTTGTGCCCGACTATATAAATTTAAATGTGTTGTGAGTTCCGGGTACTGACTTTTCTGGATATGACTGTTACTTTTGGCGAGGTTAGTATATAAATTACTCCTAACTGCTTTTTAATTGCAATTGTTATAATTAATTGCCCCATAATGGTTTGTGGTCGGTATTATTAATAAGCAAAGTGTCAAAGGTGTTAAGAAATTTGTTATAATTGCATAGTTTTAACTGAATTTTTATTTAAAAAAATACGTGGTGTGGGACTTCAAAAGCTACTTTATACTATTAATGCTAAATACGTCTTAAAACAGGTACAAAATGTTGAATTATTCACTTTCAAAAAAAAAAAGAACAAGGAGTGAGGAATGTTGTATATGATTTTGATAATAACATTAGTTACACACACGACTTTGAATCTACTTGTTTTCCGGCTTTCGGCCATACAAAGAATGGTCCAGAATATGTAATCAGTCACTATCAATTTAAAAACCTTACGAACTGCTAAAAGAATTAATACGAGCAACACGATTAATATTTTGAATAATTGTCATTAAAAATAACTTTATTGTGTTTCAAAATATACTTCTTTTGCTGCGTTCGAACCAATAGGCCCCTTGCACATATTTTTTTATTGACTAATACTAATAATACTTTTATACCTAAATAATGCTTTACCAAATATTATTTTATACCCAATTCTATAACAGAATTAAAAGCACTTAAAAGTCAAATATAAAACTTTCTACGTAACAAGTGGCTAACCACACGTATTCACAACACCTGATCGACAGAAGCGACCGGGGCTAAGTTCGAATATTACATCTTGGATGAAAGCGGAGCTAATCCGGATATTGAAAAACTTTCGATCGATCAGTGGATAAGTGCAATTTTTATTTGTTTATTTGTAAGGTAGAATACTATAATCTGTTCATTTTCGTTTGACAAAAACACATTAAGAAAAACCGTATTGCATTGGTTTAAAAAGTCAGTATGGTACGTTTCACAATAATTCGTTGATTTCTTGTCCGCAATAAAATTTAAATTACAACCCTCAGTGGAAAACCCAACCATAAATAGGTTGCCTGACAAATATCTATTGTAAATATGTTCTATAGTTTTGTGGCGGATTTATGTTTCAGTTTGTTTTATTTGGGATACTCGCCTTACTACTTTTTCCGGTTCCGGGGTATACGAGCTGGACAGGGTCAGCTCGTATACCCCACTGAAATATCTATTGTGTAGGCACCGCACCTTTTGAAAGGGTACGGGTCTTGATTAGGTAGGTAGGTAGGTAGGTTTAAAGTGAGTGGGTATAACACCCTTCCACCGCGACCGATCGGTCTATTGTGGATCACACCCTCTTATATTTCTCCCACCAGGTCCAGACTCCTAATAAATCTGATGATCCTGTTGGGAGAGAGACCTTTCACCTCCCCTGGCAACAAGGTGTCATTGCCGAGGATTGCGAATCTTAGTCGTGCCATTGCTGGGCACGAACACAGTATGTGTTCTGCCGATTCATCCCCCTCCATGCACATGAGGCACTCGGCGTCTTCCGCTAGGCCGATCTTGTGCATGTGGTATTTTAATCTGCAGTGTCCCGAGTAGTGTTTGTTCGTTGGTGTCCCGTGTACAGTCCCACTAGAGTTTTAAGGTGTACCCTTGATTGCTCCAGTAGTTTGACAGTACATTGTTGGTTCGGTGGGCTTATGAAGGCCTTCGAGTGTCTGAGACCCGGAAGGTCCCGATTACCTACTAATATTAATAGGTAGGTGACAAACTCCAAATGACTAATGAACTAAGACGAAAAGACTCTGCTTTATATTCAATACCTGCAATTTGCCTATAACCTACATAATATACCAAAAAGTAGGTACAATAATAAATAAAAAAATTAAGTCCGGACCTACATGCGGGTACCCAAAGTATATTGAGTTTTACGACTAACAGTAGCAGGTAAAACGAGAAATCAACGAATTATTGTGGAATGTACCATAACTATGGTACAACAACAAAAAATGTATTGCATTGGTTCAAAAAGTCGGTAATCCTGATTACTTAAGGGGTGTTTTTCTCAAACGATAGTAAACAGTTTTTAGAGCTTTAACCTGTTTTTTGGAAAATGTTTTTTTGTGGTAATTGCGATGGATTTTGACGGTTTAATTACCGTTTATGTTTATTATGTAGCATATTTAACTGACCTTAAACCGATTTATCTTAAATCGCAATAAAGGAACAGGATTTTTTTTTGCTCTAAATGATATAAATTTACGAAGCAAAAAAGGGTAATATTAGAACTCGGCAACCTTTTTTGTCGTCACACTGCTTTTGATTTGACAACAAATTTAAAGGGCCAGACGTGAACTTTAAGTCATAATTAGTGAAGAAAAATTTCCGGAAATATTGGAAATATAAAAATAAAAACTACCAAACTCAAAAACTAAACATTTAATAAAAGTTTATCATACGTAATACCATAAATGGTCAGATTTGCCCGGATATTTGGAGAAACGAGTTAAATTTCCGAAGTATTCAAAACCAGGCAAAAAATATCTAGCTCAAAATCTATGTACGAATGGTATTTGGTAAGACAACTGCGCGAATGAAACAAAGTTAAAAGCAAAATGATAATTAATCAACAATATAAAATACAGTCGCTACTGAGGTAACAATGGACGACACGATTGATAGAACCGTAAACTTTACCGATTTTTTTAGCCAGTAACTTTTTCCCTATTTTTCACATAGGTGGAATTCTCATCCAAAGGTTAAAACGCAAAATATATTAATATAAATAAAAAATTAAGTATTAAAAATACAAAGAAAACTGAAATTCTTAAAAAAGTAATTATGTACAGGGTGGGTATTTTATTAGGGTCCTATACATTTTCTCAGAAACTGCAGACTTTAAAAAAAAATCGGACAAAAGTTTTTTGGAATAATTTATGCTTTTAATTAATTCCACTTTTACATATACAGGGTGTTCATTGTGTTGGCGACCGGTGTTTTCCATTTTTTCCCGGGGGCACATTTTTTGATAATCAACACCAGCCGCGCTTAAATAACAAAATGTTCTGAAGCAGGGTATGGTCAAAATGTCAAACTTTCTGATGGAAACGTCAGATGGCACCTTACAACACTCAGTGTTTTGGGACCTACGGCTTCTTGGTATCATAGTGAAGAGGCTCTGCTTGTCACGCAGGCGTCTGGGGAAAATGGGTTAAACTTCGAAAAACCCGGCACCCACGGTACCCTAGTATTTGGACATCAAGCCTTCGTGGGCTGTCATTAGGATAAAAAACCTCGTGAGTAATGAAGCACCTGTAACAAATTTGTAAAAGATTGAAGTATTTCCACAGTGTAGTAGAGTTTTACTTCTATAAAAAAATTCAATAACTAGTCTAGTCATTTCCGAATAAAACATGACAATCAAGGTGGGTGTGTGGGAAATTTATTAAATTTCTAATAAACAGTATTTACCAGACATTATTATGGTTTGAAATTTTTATATGTAAAGCATTTCTGAGAAAAAATAGTTCTGTCAGGGAATTTCCCGTTATAATCAATAGTACAATGTATTCGTGTCTACTAGAAATCTAAATAGCATGGAAATTTTTTAACCACTGAAATACATATGTTTTAACTGATTTCTTAAAATCGAATTCAGAAGTTCTATGTTATGAATAGGAAAAAGCTATTATATTAATTAACCATTTTTTGTTTGTTATTTCCATAGTTTATATCTATTAAATCTAAACGAGTTTTGAAAAGCTATGCCCAGTCACGAAGAAAATAGAATATCAAGTAAAATGAAATAAAGTCATTAGGACATAAATTAAGACCTTTACCGCATTGAAACACCGCTTCTCGTCAGATCAGCAAATTTTAACAACATCGAGCGAGGTTAGTAGTCTGATGGGTGACCATCGTGCAAGTGTGTGTGGTCCGGGTTATACGTGAAACTAAAGGTCCTTCTGAATGATATTTCCAAGACGTTAATAAAGGCAATTCAAAGCAGGCATGTTACGGAGGTGGTTTTATCGAAACCGAAGTCGGAGTTTATAAATTTTCTTTATCGGATTGAAAACGGTTCGGAGGCAGAAGAGAGATGATGTGTTCTTGTTAAGACTGTTAAGGGCAGGTCTAATGAAATAAAACAAACAGACCGCTACCGCCGTTATTGCCACAGCATAGCTTCTGTCAACCTCCGATTTAATAGTTTGCTTTAAAATATATATTTTTTTAACTCCTCTGTATACCTCCGGCCAACACCCGTATACCTGTTATCATAATGGTTTAATTTGATTAGAAATAAGACCGAGATTAATCATGCAATATATCATTCAATAGCTTCTAAAAATTAATATTACGGTTTTTTAAGTCAAATGAAACCTAGCTTTTAAAAAGAAATTTCGGTGATTTTTAAGTGCAATATCTGCTATTGTCTTATGAATTTTAAAATGTTATTTTTGTATTTCCCTCTACTTATAATCTCATATGGTTTATTTTGTTGCCGTAAAATGGAATATTTGTTCTAACCTTTGAGAATGATCTTAATATACCTTCGAAAAAGCTCAAATTCCTCTTTGGAGTAAGAAATACTTCTCTTCTAATTTACTCTGTTTGTATTCCTTGTTTGCTTGGAATATTGTTTCCTTGTCTGGGGGACAGCATTTTTAAGAACTCTTAGCATTCTTGATTCTATTTAAAGAACAGCCGGTAGCCTAATGAATGTCCCCACTTTTACAAGAAAGCTCCCTTCTTTTGCCTACCGAAAAGCTGCGGGAGACCTGTCGCTTTTTATAGATATTTTGACGGCTTCTACTCCGAAAAATTAGCCAATATTATTCCTCCTCTAACGGCTCCCAATAGATGAACACTAAGTGACACTTTCATGCATTCCAACTGGAGAGACCGCGAACCTTTTGTCCGCAGAGGTCTATTCTTTCCCTCTTATATACGAAATATTAAAGTGTTAACAATCTTCCTTTATTTCATTTAAGACACCGACGGTACGTGAGTACTTAGGCTTTGGGCCATCGTGGGCTGTCCCAAAATAAAAAAAGCCAAAAAAACTAGGTTAAAATTTGTTGCCTTGCAAAATTGACGCAATATCTGTTACAATAAAATCTTATCAAAATAAGAGTAATGGCAAAAGATACGATCACTAAAAACAATTCATTTCGCTAAAGACCGGTTCTTGTTTATGTAATTTATTGTTATTATTTTTAAAACGCAATGTTACCCGATTTTTTTGCTATGTAAATAAGATTCTGACGTCAAAGAAGCCTAATTATAAAACATGGAATTTGCTGCTTATCTTAGTAAGATATACCTATATGGTCATATTATAATTATTATATGCTAGTTATATATTTTTGGATTTGGGTTAAGAAACGATAAAAATGGTTTTTTAAATTACGTAAAATCCGACAGTTTGTGGAATATTTATTTCGACGCTAACTGTATAATTTAAGCAAAGTTTACTAATTGAGAGTGTAAGCTGCGTCACCTGTTCTTAATGTGAACGTAACGGTAATGAAGACAAAGTGGCCCACGCTTAAAAGTATTTTAAATCCCATCAAAAACACTTTTGTAAAATAAGGGCCAAGTTCCTATCCAAAAATATCGACCTCTTTAAGTACTGAGATCTTAAATTAGACCAAGGTCTGTTCACAATTTTGTTTTATTCTTTCTTGACTTTGCAAGTTTTTTACTAACTGTTAACATTAATGAAAAAAACTCTGTAATAATGAAAAAGGGGGTAGTACAGACAAATTAGTAAAACACTTGCTAGTCAAAAAAGAGTCGAACAAAATTGTGTATAGGACTTTGCTAATTTTAGATCTCAGTACTTTAAGATTTGGATAGAAACATGGTCCTTTTTTTACATAAGGACTTATGGTCTGTTATTTCTGAGATCAATAAATGGAAAAAATTGAAGGAGGGGGAATCTCATGCCTGTTGTTTTTCTCAGACATTTGGCTCTGTAGGTAGAATCTAACCAATAGACTAAATAAGAAGTACGAAAGTTGCTCATTTTAATGTTTCTTAAATCTCGCCTGGTTTGGACGCTAATAAATAAATGTGGCATTTTCTTTGTTTAATTAATAAAATTCTGACCGCATTTTAAATTCTAAGACATTTATGACCTCAGAAAATCAGGTTTAATCAGACTGGAAGTTTTAAAATACCCCGTTATATTTGAAATTGCTTCCTTTAGCCCGATGATACCCAAATTGGTCTACCTCAGGGCTCGACTACGACCCGAAGGTGGCCATGTCAGCTGTCAAAAACACATGTTGTGTGTTCATAAATTTATTAAATTTAAATATTAAGTAAGCAGGGGGTCTACCCAAAATCGAAAAATACAGCTAGTGGTCCATGAGGCAAGTTTGGGTCCTGTGGTTTAGCCGGTAGAAAGCGTCAAAAATTTTGTGAATGATATTTGCTTAATTTATTAAACACGTGTTAAATGATTTTAATGTTTTTTGGTATGTACTCAGACACTATAAAATAACGTTTATAGTGATAGGCTATAAAAAAATTTTGAAGTGACGTCATTAGTCGACATTTCTACTGACTGTTTTTTTATATCACCAACATTATGACAACCCACATATTTTCATTAATTAACTGGATGTATTTAGAATCCTTAACATGCTCCTAAACATTTTTCTGACGGTTTTGCAAAAAAAAAAATTCTCAGTTTCCTCCGAAAATCAATTAACCATAATATTAAAACAATAAGTAAATATTGAAAGCAAATTTAACTAAAAAAAGTTAGTACATGCAGTGGCGTATGATTGAGAGGCCGAGTGGGGGCGGCCCCTTCACTTTTAAAACAAATTTTGGGAATTTTTTAAATTTTTTACCTATATTATTTTCTTTAAAAAGTTAAATTAGACTTTATTTATTGTTTTAGGATTATTAAAAATGTTGCCTGCATTAAAAATTGTCTTCATAAAATATGGGCAAGTGTTTACTGGACTCATGTAAACTTCGTTTTAAAAAGCTCTTCACACATAAATCTAAAGAATGTGATGACCATTTTACTACTGTATCATTTCCTTTTCATTCCACTGGTATTAAAATAACTCAAGATTCCCTTATGCTGTATAAAGTCCCAATGGAGTTTATTATATTCTATAATATAGAGATTGTTTTCAAAAAAAATTTTTAGGCATCCATTTTACAATTTTTAAAATTTAATATAAAAGATATCGAAATATAAAAATGCAAGAGTATTTAATTGGGTTCTAAAAGATTACCAGATCTTTGCAAAACGATTTATCAAAAAACTAAAAAAAATTTTGTGGCACTTTGAGATTTAAAAAGAGCAACATTTATATATAAAAGGAACTATTGTCAAAGAGACAGATTATTTCGCTGGGACATTCTACCTGCCAGGTGATCGAGAACATAATACATAAGTACGAGTAAAAAATTACACTAAAATCTTGGACTTCCATTGCCTTTATTTGTTAATTGATACACAACGTTTCGGTTAGTGATGTATCTCCAACCGTTTTCAAGTAATTAGTTATCACTTGAAAACGGTTGGAGATACATCACTAACCGAAACGTTGTGTATCAATTAACAAATAAAGGCAATGGAAGTCCAAGATTTTAGTGTTAATAAAACCATAACATTGTCTAACACTTTTAAACAAATGTTGTATTATGTTCTTAATCACCTGGCAGGTAGAATATCCCAGCGAAATAATCTGTCCTTTCTCTTTGATAATAGTTCCTTTTATAAATAAAATTGCTCCTTTAAAATCACAACCCTAACAATTTCTTTCAAAAATCATGTTGCAAAGATCTGACAAACTTTTGGGACCGAGTAAAAAATCTGGCCTTTTTAAATTTTGTTTTTTTTCATATTAAATTTAATAATTGTTAAATTTCAGGATGCCTTAAAAAAATTAGGCAAAAAATTTTTGAATTTAAAAATTCAGGGATCGGTCACCAGATCTCCTACTATCATAAAAAACCATTTTACTGCTGCATCCTTTCCTTTTTTATTCCACTGATATGAAAATAACTTAAGAAGAATTCCTTTTGCTGTATAAAGTCCAAATGGAATTTATTATGTGTACGATCTGGTCTAATTTGTGTTTTTTATATTCTATAATATGGTGGTTTTCTCTGTAATATCATTTTTAAAATTTAGAAAATTTAAGTTAAGTCACAAAGCACTATTTGTTTTTCAGAAATATGTAGATGATATTTGCCTTGAAGGATGCAACCTTGCTAAAACATCTGTCACCGGAGAAGACTCGAGCTATGATTCCGACTGCGAAGGATACGATAGTGCTCAGGGGCTCTCTGGCAGTCATCAGGATGTCTCAAGAACCGTTAGTGATACGTTGGCTGCAGAATATGCTGAGTATGTACAAGGGGCGCAGGAAACAAGCCCTGGATACAATACGAGGTAATGTTTTAGTCTAATCTTCATCTCAAAAACAATCATAACTACCTCACCACAACACTTTCTCGTCCTGAGAGCCGACGAGCTATAGAGATAGTCATACTTTTATAGATAATTTGATGCCTTTTGCTCTAAATAGTTTAACAGTATTATTCCTCCCCTTGCAGCCCCCAGTAGAGCAGCACCAAGTGCACTCTTATGCCTCCCTTTACAGTTTGGACAAGCCCCAAACCATTCACTTTATTCGCGGGTGGATTTGAAAGGGTGGTCTCTTAATTTGTTTAATAAGTTATACACTTCTTTACAGTATATATAACCACTTTAGATTTTTTTGTTAGGGAGTGTGATTGTTATCATTTTATCAAATTAAGACCACTTGCGACTTTCACGTACGAAATGTATCTTCTTGTTTAAACTAGACAACTAAATTGTCAATATCCTAATAATTAAGTGCAATATTTGCTGGTGGGACTTGTCAAAAAGATGAGTCACATAAACATATATTTGTTCAATTATTAAATATAATTAAAATTGTAAAGAGCTCTTATCTTATCATCTTTTTTTACACTTCTTGTATCAGAGATATTCTAATCTTGGGTTTTAGGACTTCCTTGTATTATAATTAGTGTACTATTGACTTATAACGAGAATATTAGTACTAAAATGTTTCATTTTGTAGTTAGGCACGAAAATTTAAAAAAATGTGTTATTTTTGGTATGTATTTATAGTTTACTTATTGTTTCTTTGTTTTAAACCAGTTAAAAGAAGACATCCTATTTTATGTCATCCACTATGATTCTCTTCCCAAACAAAATAATTTTAATATCCTACCGAAGGGCAATAATAGTTGCCTTATAAATAGACGCTTATTATATATATTATATTCATATTATTATTATTATTATTATTATTTACAAAGATCCGACATGACGTATCTTATGGCTCCGACCCCATAAGGCGTCATGTGGAAGGCCATCCGTATTGAAGACCACTTCTCGCGTCCGTGGTCAGTGATCTTCGGCCAAATTCATTTGCCTCAATAAACGAAGGTACCCAAAGACAACAGATTTTTTATCACCAGTTGGGTGAATGTTGACATGCGGAAATACACTTCAGCTCCCCCTACACATTTTCCTTCATGCCCCCCAAAACGTCGACAAGCAACCAATCGCACGTTATACTCCGGATAGAGCCTTCGAAGTTCGCCAAGAAGATCCTGATATTTGGCTCGTTTCTCCCGTTCCTTTATATCGATGCTAGTTTCTGCTGGGGCGGATAACTTAATCACGAACATAGAGTTATTTATTTTATCAAGGAAAACGATATCAGGTTTATTGGCGCGAATTTGATGCGTAGTTGGGAATGCATAATTCCAATATATGCGACAGTTGTCATTATCCATATCGCCGGGAACAAATGGCAGAATTGCTGTTTCATCGATGCCGTAATAATGTCTCAGGTGATAATAAAGTACCCGAAGCGCATGGTTATGTCGGCGGATGTAATTACTAACAGCATGGACTGGCAAGCTGACAATAAGTGCTTAAAAGTTTCGGGTTGCTGTCGACAGGCTCGACAAACATTATCAGGAATGTTAGAAAACTGACTTCGGTATACCAATGTGCTTATCACCCCATCCTGGCATTCAACTTGGTCTCAGATTTGAGCTCAGTAGATTTTAAAAACCCAAACTTAAGGTTTCGAGATAGATTGAATCTTTCTACGTTTCGGTAATATACTCCGTGTTGCGGCTTTTTTATGTGATCTTCTAAGAGCATTTGCTGTTCTGCGCTTACGGCTTTAGTCTCAAGCTTATAAGTGATTGGTCGTCATTTGGATCTAGTGCGAACTTTTCCGCTGCTCGCCCCGCTGCCTTGAATAGAAATGGTCCAACATTAGCTATTTCGTGTGCTCTTACTAGTTGCATCAGTGGATCAGTACTATTGGCAACTTGACAAGCAAGACTCAACCAGCCGATCGTGCATATTATTATTATCATTATTAAAATAATATCCTTTAGGTTTCGACAGAGACAGACCAAATTTCTATCCTATCTAGAACTTTAACATCCCTGTGATGAATGATTAAGTATCGCAATTTGTTTTTTTTTTGCTTCAGGGTGGAATTTGCTTTAAAATTGGGTTACACAGAAAAGCACGTTCAAGCTGCTCTGCAGAAATTAGGCCCTTCTCCTACTCAAAATGAACTCCTAGCCGAACTGATAAAATTAGGAGCTCAAAAAGGTGGCTCGTGTGATAGCAGTCCGACAGAGAGCCTTGTTAGTGATTTAGGACTTTTAGATAGGTAGGAGTATTAGATTAAGTCGTCCTGATTAGTTTTTAAAATGATATGTAGAGTATTGGGCGCCCTGAAATATTTGGAAAGTAATAGTCAATCAGAAGGATTAATTTTAAAGTATTTTTAACTTTAAGCTTTCCTTTCTGTTAAATGTATTGCACAGTCGTTTAATTTTCTCTGATAAGACAAATATGTTAGTATGGTATAAATAGTTTTTTAATACTTCTGATTTAATTTTGTATTGGTTGTTGAAATTTAAGGTAACAAATATTTATCAAAAAAATAATAATAATTTTGTACTAATACATCTTTATTTGTTTGTGTAAATTTTATGATTGGAACAATTGGCGATATATTTTTTTTAATAAAATGGATTTTAGTAAATTACATATCCTTCCTTTTGTTAATTTAGGTTTGATCTTCTTGACGGAAGTCACGCAGCTTTAAGACCCATCGTTATAGATGGCAGCAATGTTGCTATGAGTCATGGAAACAAAGAAATCTTTTCATGCCGAGGAATTAAAATATGCGTTGATTGGTTTAAGGTAATGTCCACATTTTTAATAATTATGGCCCCTTTTTTATTTAGTTGAGAGCAATTAAGAATAGGGCATTAGATGTTCATGAGCTCCAGGCCAGATAGACATTTCCTTAGCATCCTGTAAATTAGATTAAGCGTTGAGATGAGAGTACAAAATAAGATACCCCGGAGAACGAACGATATATACTTTTTTCTTACATTTATCTATAAAAAAGAGGACACAGACTATAGTTCTTTTCTTTGTCACTGGCAGCGCTAACAATCGTTATTTACTGTTACTATTAGTGCGGGCACCAAAGGGGGTTTCGTGACCGATTGAGTTCCTTCCAAGCACGTATTTTAAGCTGCTTAATGTGAATATTCAACCCGCTCTTCACAAAAAGTGGCCGGAAAATTGTTACTGACTATTTTATTGTTTAAAACGCTATAACTCGCAAACTGAACTAGAAAATTGAAAGTTTACTTGCACGAATTATAGCTTTAAATTTATATAAAAATATCTAGTTTTTGGTATTGTCAAACTATACTAGTGACATTTTTAACTTAATTTTGTGAAATACGCGTATAAACAAATTACTGTGAATTTTTTCATAAAAGATGTTGTATTTTATCGAATGTATCGTTTTCCGAAATAATTTTTAAGGGTTTTTTCATACACAGTTTAAAGTCTTAGACCTGGAGTTCTGATCGATGGATTTAAATTTTTCAAAAGCCGATTTTTTTTTTTAAATGAAACCCATTCAAATACCTCTATTTTCTAGGATGGTTTGCAAGCTATAGCATTTTTCTTAAATAATAAATGTATCAATAACAATTTCTTGCCCATTTCGTAAATTAAATTGATTATTCGAGGTTGTCTATCCCTAGCTTTCTTAGTACAGTTTTTTTTTATATATTATTTTATCTTGTACACCAAAAATTTATATTTTTTTAAGTGTTTATTTATTTTCATATTTAAGGCTCGTGGCCACAAAGACATAACAGTATTCGTTCCGAAATGGCGGAAAGAAGCACCTCGGCCCGACAATCCGGTCAGGGACCAAGAAATTTTAGCAGAACTAGAACGAGAAAGACTGCTTGTTTTTACTCCTTCTCGATTGGTTGGAGGAAAAAGAATGGTTTGTTATGATGATAGATATATTCTTAAGTTAGCAGCACAGACTGATGGAATAGTTGTTAGTAATGATAATTATAGGTAAGTCCAGTATTATACTCACGTATTTTTCGGATACCCTGTATATTTCGTATATCATGTTCAGTAATAGTTATACTTTTTGTTTCTTCCATTATCAAAAAAATATATACAATTTTTTAGTTTATCATAAATATATTTTTTTTAATTATAGGGATCTTTGTCAAGAAACGGCCGAATTTCGAAAAGTGGTTGAAGAGAGGATATTGATGTTTTCCTTTGTGAATGATCATTTTATGCCCCCTGATGACCCTCTGGGCCGAGCAGGTCCTACATTAGAAAATTTCTTAAGGGCGCAACCACGAAAGGTAAAAAAATAGCAATGTAGATATTTATTTTAAATTGTTAATAACATATTTTTACCTTGATACTTCTCAGCAACCCTTGAAACAATATTTTGCATTTACGATGATATGTTACTTTTTTTTGTTGTTGTTTTTCAACTAGACTTCTAAGTTACCATAGCACATTAGATCTATAATAGGGACATGTTACATGAATCTATTATTTATTTCTTAAAGGGTGAAGCTTCTGGAACACCGCCACCACCTCCATGTCCGTATGGGAAAAAGTGCACGTACGGAAATAAATGTAAATATCATCATCCCGAACGGGGACCTCTACCTCACAAGAGCGTAACGGAGAGATTGTCTGAACACGCCCAAAGACATTTGCAAGCTCGAGAAAGTAAAGACGGTAAGCAAATGGAACAAAATGCATTTCTGTAAAGGTTGTTGTTCAGTTCCGCTTTCACCATTTTAGATTTTGGGTGATAGTACTTACCCTTTTAAATTAAACGAAAAATTTGTGATAAATTAACAAAGCACACAAACGAGAAACGGCAATAATTTTCAAATAATTGGAATTTTTCGTTTATTGCCTCTTGTTTCAAAAGGTAAGTGGCTAGGTTGGGAAGAGCGCTATTTACTCGGATTTTAAATAAAATTGCGAAGGCGACACTGAACTACAGTCTTAAGATAATTTGATAACTTAAAATTTCAACATCTAAAATCATATTATCTTTTCAAATTTTTTGTCTTATATACCTTTCAATATACAGGGTGTAAAAAGTTATATCTTAATGGGCGATAGTGGAGCTCAAAACAAGCCAAAAACACAAGGGTCAAAAGTAAATTTCGAAGTATGGCATTTTAAAGTTTAAAAAAATTGGCAACAGCACGCCCACTTCATCGCGCATCGAGTCAAACGTCGAACGTTTTTTTGCGAGGTTACACTTTTTTTTAAAGAGATGTGTATTTATATTTTATTTGTAATTAAAAAATAATCATACTTATCACACACAAAATTAGGCTTAATATCCATTTTAGGAACACAAATTATTATGTTTTAAAACAGCACTTTTTTATTTTGCTTGGAGAATAGAAAGTCTTTATTTATAAAAAAAACAGCTGTGAACTGTGGTATGTGATACATTTACTTTGCGGCCTAATGACCTCGTACTAGTTCCAGGATTTTCTTCCGCAATTTCCGAAATTTTTTCTCTTGTTCCAAAGTTACATATGTACCTCCCAGTTTTTCGGTTGCACATATTCCGTTTCCAAAACTCTTTGGTACCGTTGTGGAAATCTTTCACGGTAAATTTAAGCTGCCAGATTAGCATTATGGTTTTCCTCGCTTAAATTATTAACATATCGGCATATTCCCGGTTTAAAAACATTATTTTTAACTTCAAGACACGAAATAAAAAATGGACAAAAATACCGCAGCGACTAGGTATAATACAATTCACTACTGACTTGGCGAATTCCAGCGCTGTTGCCAATTGTTTTTATAAATGTTTAACTGGAGAAAACATTATTATTATTATTATTTAATTTGTAGACTGACACATTTAATGCTTTTTTTATTAGCAAATTAATCTACCGATGAGCGATTAAGACGAAAGTTGCCAATTGTTAAGCGTTTCAGACATAATTGCTATCAAAGTTTGTAACTTTGATATTGTTTAGACAAAAATCTGTCAGGTTTTGACCAATATGTCATATGAACTTTTTGACTTGTTTTTAGCTCCACTATCGCCCATTAAAATCGTGAGCATCATACTTTTTGCACCCTGTATATTAACATTTAAGTTCAAAATAAAAAAATACATCTTTTAAATTCCTCTTTCATTGCAGGTAGTGACGTTCGAAAAAATCCCCTCGGTCGAACCCGCTCCAACGTACCTCCACCCAAAGAACCCCAACACGCGGTGGTGTCTAAATCTCGAAGTGTCGATAACGTCGGAGTTCTTACTCAGTCTGCTGCGTACCAACCTAATCCAGAAAACTTTCCCTTTCAAACAACTCCAGAAAAAGGCGGCTTGGGCAATTTTTCATATCAAGCCACTACTGCAGAGAATGTGCACAGGAAGCTGCAGAGGCAACTGACTTTGAATCCCGGTTGTGATCCGAGACTTGCTTCCAGGCGTTTCCCGCCCTTGAGTCCAGGACCCGTCGGTCCTCCGGGAAGTTATTTGGGCTCGTCGGGATGGGACGTTGTGCACCAGTGCGTCACTAGGATTGCCAGTGCTCCGGATTCTTATAGAAGTTCGCAAGGAGCGCAGGCAGGTGGATGGTCGGGAATGCAGCCGTCACAACCTGGAGTAAGTTTATTATAGTTTTAATACAGGATATCGCATTTGTCTCTATAAATATAACTCAAAAAAATATCACTTATAATCTGTTTATTATAAAGAAGTTAGTGTAACCAAGGTTATAAATGCAATTGACCAATAGGAATGCTTTTTCTTCATTTGTTTTTGCTTACGTCAATTCTCAAATAAGGATGAACAGATTTAAGGCTGTCTTGTAACATAAATCCAACTCAATAAATGCTGCTCATAATCTTTGAGGTACGAATTTGTAAAATTTTTGTAATAAAATTTATCTTTTTGTATAGAGAACCTGCGTGACCTTGCTGATTATGCACTAGCGCTCATGGTGGCAAAATTTAGCATGTAGTATGTAAGAGAAATTGAATTTTATGTTGATCGCTATATTATTTATAAATTAATGATTAAAATAAAAAATGTCAAACATTGTAATTATAAAGAGTGGATTTCAAAAAATAAATGTCTCAGATTTACGGGTACTATCTGGGCTAAACAAATAGTAAAATTAAAATACAGGGTGACTCATGTAGTAGATATGACGTCATCGACGCCTTTTTTAAATGGAGACCCCAATATTTTATTGCAGATTTATAATCTCCAAGAAGAGCTATTTTTAAAAACATAAAACACTTATGGTTTTAGATGGCAGTTTAGTGGTTACAGGCTGGTAAAAAATTGTATACATAATGTATAGAACAAATTCATTATTTGGTAAAGCAAACAATATTGAAAATTTCCTTGAACACGTAAGTAATAATTTTGTATTGGGCATTTTTTTACATAAAATAAAAATATACAAGGTGCCTTGTGTAGTAGATATCATGTTATCGACGATTTTTTAAAATTGGAACCCCCATATTTTATTGCAGATTTATAACCTCCAAGAAGAGCTGATTTAAAAAATAAAACATTTTTATGACTTTAATTGACAGTTTTGTAGGTACAGGGTCTTAATTTAAAAAATTGTTGCGTTTTTATAATTTTGTGTAAGTGGGTACCAGCAATACTTAAAAACGCTTTTTAATATTTGTCTTGTAACTATGTTAATGCTTATTATGCTGACAAAAAATATATATTTTTTAAGTATTTGAGTAATATTATTAAATTACTTATGGATTTATCTACTTCGCAAAGGATGGAAATTATGTACACAATGCTTTAACACCCTGTAACTACGAAATTGCCACCCAAAATCATAAGTATTTTATGTTTTAAAAATCCGCTCTTCTTGGAGATTATAACTCTGCACTAAAACATGGCGGATTCTGTTTTAAAAATCATTGATAATGTGATATCTACTACATGAGTCACACACATATTTATATTTTAGGTCAAAAAATACGCAATTTAAAATTATTATTTACATGTTTGAGGAAATTATCTTTTTTTTTTGCTTAAGCAAATAATGAATTTGTTCCATACATTATGTACACACTGTATATTTATTGTCAACGCATATACAATTACTTAATCCGATTCACTACTTTTATCCACTTTTATCGGCATTCTATTAAATGAGGTTTTGATGGAAATGAGTAAAATTTAATATTTGACTCAGTTTTACCATATTATGACACAACACAACAACCGGTGTTACCAGATCTTGGCTTGTTTTTAACGTTTTTTTCACTCAGAATCAATTAAAACTTTTTTATTAGTATTTATTGTTTCAATAAGTTATTTTAAAATTTTATGTATTAAATTTGTAAAGATTACAAAGAAATAAGTAATAAAAAATTGCATGATTCGTGAGTCAGTATTGAAATGCATGTTTATAAACAGCTCGTCCTCATGTACAAACTACAAAACTATCGAGATGCGCCACTAGTTCCTACGCAGGTTCTCTATGGTAGGTTGGAAGTTAGAAATTTGTTAACAGGCCCTCCCTTGATTACTGCTACCAAATTTATAATATGTGTATTTCTTTTTCAGCAAACTCCGCCCGTCCGCCACATGCACCGCATGTCGAGCTGTTCAGATTCGCAGCTGAACGTGTGGCCTGGGCAGTGGAATCCGGTCGGATCTCAAGAGGACGCGCGTCGGAAACTGCACTATCATTTGGCGGCAATATTCCCGGAAGAACAGGTGGTACAAGCGATGCAAATGTATCCCGACGAAACCAACGCACAGAAAATTTGTGCCGCAATACTAGCGATGTTTTCGACCAAGTCGTAGTGGGTATGACATGTAGTGAGGTTGACTGAAGATGAATTCAATGCGTTGAGTGTGCAGTGATCAGTTAGAGTTAGTATTTTTTTTTATTAGAGTGAAATTCGGATCACAATTTAAGTCGTTATATCGCGCGGATTAAATAATACTATCTTTTTGAGATAGAAACTAATTTTCAATGACATCAATACTTGCATAGCCGATGCCAGTACTCTAGCCGTTTGAGCTAAATTTTCTTCAATGTGTTGTCACATTATAAGAATTTAATCATAATTTGACACAAATATGAAAAGTGTCAAATCTAAGTTTTTTTTAATTTTTAATTATCACACCTTCTTGAACAGATCTTCAATATTTAAGGGATTGCTATTAAAAAATTTAAGAAACTTTAGAAAACATACCTGGCAACACTGTTAATAACTTTCTGAGATAAGGTTGGTGTTCCTAAGCTTCAGTTCATTTGCGTAAGATGACAAGTTCGTGGTGTTTATTTTTTTTTTATATTTATCTTCGTGATGACTAACAATTGTAAATACTAAACAAATTTATTACTTAAAAAGCGACTATTTTAATTTAAGAATGGCTAGAGCTAATAAAACTGAACAAAAACGTACTGTATTGACCCAAAAAGTCAGTAACCATAGTAACAAATGCAGTTGATCACTGAGGAGACTTTTTCTTCATTTGTTTTGTCTTAAGTCATTCTCAAATTAAAATGGCACTATTATAGTAATATCCAATAAAGGGCACAGTAACCAATACACGTGTAGGCAATAGAATAGACTGATTAGTTTGCCATTTTGTGAAATATTGTTTGAAAAAACATATAGGACGGTACTTTTTGGAGTGTCTCGATAGAGTGAAACTAATACATAATGGTCGGGAAATATGTTTTTAAATGTACTACTGCTAGGTCGGAAAAAGTTATTTTTTTTTTAAAGAAAGCGGTCCCTGAAAGTATATACTTTTCGTATGCTTTACGAAAAATGGTATTATAATCAGAATCGGAAAGCGACATAGAAAAAGATAAGACAGGATTCTTTTTGCCAGTTATCAATTATTTTAAATGTTTATTTAGGGTTATTTATTCTAGGTAAACTAAAAAAAAATACTTAGAGCATTAATAGTAAACATCTCTAGAAAATTTATATAAGGTTTGTTCCAACAAGCATCCAGTATCGTTTCGAAATTGTTTTTGAACTGTTTTTTGGTGGACGCGACACATGCGCGGACTTAAAATAGTTTTGTGAC
Organism: Listronotus oregonensis; assembly: GCA_019359885.1. Classification (NCBI taxonomy): domain Eukaryota; kingdom Metazoa; phylum Arthropoda; class Insecta; order Coleoptera; family Curculionidae; genus Listronotus; species Listronotus oregonensis. The sequence goes on along the minus strand of JAHBCN010001333.1, from coordinate 21,683 downwards.
GGTACGAAAAGTAACAAACGTTGGATCGCTTTAAGAATCGTTTTCGGGAGAGTCAAATCAAAAGGTCAAATGCCTTTGAATTTTTTGTTTTAAAAATATGACCCTACTTTTATACTTATTATTTTTGTGATCAAAGTTAGCAAATATCACTCATAATATCGTCACTCATCTTTAAAGATAATTAAATTTAATTATGTGCTTAGGAGGTGTAAAAATTAATGATTTTGAATGATTAAACAAGCAAGGAAATAGGAAATGCTAAAGCACGATGCACGCTAGTCGCTAAATAACAGTAAACATATGAATATGAAACATGAAACAGCTGTTAAAAATCAAAAATCCAGTGCCAAGATGCTCAATGCGCAAGTCAACCCAAACAGTTTTCAATTTAGGCCATGTATCGTAATAACCGTTCTGAAACCGTAACATAAACGATCCCAAGTTTTGTTGGTACACAAACAGGATCGCCCGATAACCGTCACGTCTCTGTAGGAACGCACTTTAATCACTGCGCATGAGCGTGATCGTTCGGTGACGGTTTTTCGACGTGTTGGAACAAACCTATAGTTTAAACTAAAATTAACTGGAGATAGTATGAAGATAAATTACTAATTTTTTTCTTTTTATTATATTTTTACATTGCTTTAAATTTTATTAGCAGATTCGAAGATTCTTTAAGGTATTTTTACAGTTAGAAAGTTTTCTTAATGCGCAGGCGCACTTTTTGTTTTTAAAAAATTGCCTAAATTTTTCTTTCATGCAAGTTGAAAACGGCAAGAGCTATTTGTCTTGCAGCTGTTATTGTGGTGCAGATTTAGTGATTTTTAAGGCACCAACCGTAAAATATTTTGACACTATACAGTTTGGCGTTGGTTATAAATAACTACAGGAAAATTAATTTGTACATTAATTTTATGCGCTTAAGAATTTTAGAGATAAGTTTTCAGAAATTTAAATAAAATTGCAAGCAAAAAAACTTTTAAACTGTAAAAACATCTTAGGAAAATTACTTACAAGAGCCACTTGTTAAAATAACAAATATAAGAAACATTTAGGTAATTTTACTCCTCCTATAATAATTTAAGATAATTAATTATAATAGGTTAGAATTTAACCTTCATATTGAAGAAGTGTCAGTAAAAACGCATGGATTTACGTTGTTTTAATTATTATGATGCAATATAAACACATAATTGTTGTTTTTAGATGTCTTAACACTGAAAAATGTAATTTTATTTGGAATGTTAAAAAATTATTGCCATTAAAAACGGTTTTGCTTTCAAATATAAACCAATAAATAAGGTGTCCCATTAAGTAAATGTAAACTTTATGTCATATCTGTTTTGTTTCAATTTAAATCATTCTCTTAAGTGTTTTTATGATTCTACGGAAAAAAACACACAAGATGGCTTTTTTCATTTTTTTTTTAGTATAAGTATAGCCACAAATACTGTTCAGAACTCGTTAAACGACCCTGTATAGTCAAATTTTGAAAGCTGCCTCTACTGTTATAAAAAGTAATAATTTTTTAACATCCTAAAGTTAGGTTTATTCCTGTAAGTCGATACTATGTATCTCTAGTAAAATTGTTGCAATTTTTGAATTATTATAGTTATAGGTCTAAGTAGTTGATATTAAATGTATGTACATTTGATATTTTAACGTTGTGAATAACTATACAGGGTGATTTTAAAATCGCGCGGTTAGATGTCGCTGATATTCTTAATTGGAATAGTTTTTTGTTAAAATTTATTTTAGAATAATATTTTAATGAGTCCACGATAATATTACGTGTTTGTGTATTAAACATGGTATATAGTGTGTCTCGAAATAGTATCTCTAATATTTTTTTAGCCTGCTCTTTTCTGGGACATATTGTATATTTACCTTCTGTGTGTGTTTCTTTTTATTTTTGTCATTCCTAGACCTGCGTACAAGGCGACTTTATAAGAAGTACCTTAAGTAGCGTACAACATACATATTAAAAAAAAAAATTAACACATTTTTTAATAAATCATACATACGATCCTTCACATGTATGTTCGTTTGTGGGCGATCCAAAAGTAGTAATGTCGAAGTTTAATTCTATCAACTACTTTCGAAACATTGACATGTAAAATCATACTTTAGTGTTTATTTCCAACCTAATATAACTGACCTCTGGTTTATTATATGCCAATATTTTTTCTTTTGGTAATACAAAAAATTAACCCCTTAATTAAGGCTTGGAATTACAAATTACACCGTTTAGATTCTGCAATAAGTAAAAGTGTCAAAACATCAACTGCCAAATGTCATTATTACGAAAAAAAATTAAGTTGCTGGATAGCTTGTTTAGGTATAACAAAAATGGACATATACATAATACATACCACACCCTGTATAAGTGTAAAGTAAAAATAAATTGACTTGTAACTGTTGTTGTATAATGAAATGTCGTTACTAAAAATTATTTTCGCAATTTTATCCTTCTTAATGTTATTTTGTTTGTGCCAACTTTTTTTTTATCTGTGGATAATACTCAATAAAATCCCCTTTTTACTGTTAACGGGTCAGGAGAAGCATTCTCTGAAAATGTCATATTTCTTTTGAATGTTTTCCCTAATCCTGTAACAAAATCAAAATATATCAAAAGGATAATAATTTATGAATTAGTTTTATTTGTACTAATTGTGTGTTTATTTATTTTCCAATTGAACTTATTTATGATCTCTAATGTATTTAGATAAATCCAGAGTAGCGATAGGTAAATAAATAAACACCAGCTATATTTGGAGTTTTATAGTTTTTATATTTCTGTTGTTAACATTTTACCTATTTATTTTCTAAATTAAATACGTAAAAATATATTGACTTTAATTTCAAGTTTCTTATTTGTAGAGGGATCACCTTAAAAAGCAGTCTTACTGTGAGCACATAAAATTTTCTTGATAACAATATAACATACGAAAAATCAAGCCTTTAGTCAAAGATATGTATTTAGGATTGAAACAGGAGCAGAAGCAGGTAGAAAGATAGTTTTACTTATAAACGTGTTACTATTTACTTTGATTTGTCCCTTCAAGCATAAACTCACAAGAGGCAGCCTTGCTGCTTGGCCGTGCAAACAAGCGTGCGAGTGAAAAGAAAATAAGAGTACAGCCTTTCTCTCTCTAGGGTGTTGATATTAGTCGACGGGAACTTTTTAATATTGGCGGGGTTGCCGATTAATATAAGCACGCGGAGCAGAGTGAAAGGTTGTAGCCTTATTTTCTTTGTCGCTCGAACGACCAAGCAGCAAGGTTGCCTCTAGTGGGTATGTTCTCGATTTTTCCAAATAAAGCGAAATTTGTAAAGGACTAAATCTTCTAATTGTTGGTAGTTATAAAGATATATCGTTCTGCCGACTCGAAATTTAGCCACCCTTATAGGGGGGTATTAGGAAGCAGCAGCGAAGTTTAAATATTTAAAAAATATTATAGGCATTTCTAGGTTATCCGATAAGAAATAAAAATCACTTTTAGTTCTCAACTGCCTCACAAAATGTGTATTCTCTTACACGTATTTTCAGTTAGATTACGCTGCGACGAAAGGGGATTAGGAAACACCTTAAAACACTAAAAAAAATAGGTACCTGCGCAATTCTAGAATCCACGCCCTAGATAGAGCAGGGGAGCCAGGCCTTGAATGTCCTCCAATTAAAATGAGAGAGAGAATATCACAGTACTCGATCTATTTCTCTCTCTCTCTCGCATGCGTCAGTAAAGGGAGACAGATAGGGTGCCACGATCTTCTTTCTCTTTCTAACTGCTCTATCACTAATACCTCTATGGGACGCCACACTTTGGTAGCTTCCAAAGCTCGTGTTTAATTTTTTGGAGGATTACTTTTACTACCTGTTTATGGCTTTGCTATCAGACAATCGTCGGCGTCAGTGTTACCATGTCAAGCTTAGCTAAAGCCTGAACGGCTCTTCGAAGTAGAGTAACACCCTTATGACAGGAGTTTATTATTTTTCGGTGACACATTCGAGCATGTACCTTCTAGAGACAACCTTGCCGTGCGAGAGTGAAAGCGCAATAAGTCCTCGAGCCTGAAAATTCGCATCTAAAAGTTTGGGGATATGTAACAGAAACATAGCATGCATAATAATTCTTTTTGATTTTATTACCATTTAAATATACTTTACAAATTGATAAAATAAAATAATTAAAAAGAGTATTTGCAATGTTATGCTCTATACATGTTACTTTACAAGTTGAGCTTAATTGTGCTTGTACACCCTTAAGACTCACCTCTGACATATACATATAAATTTTAAAAAAGAAAAATTACAAAATGTACAAACAAAAATAAAGAAAAAAAATGTTACACTATGTACAATAAATTATTACCTTTTAAAAGCAATTTATTTTTCGCCATTATCAAATTTGTAATACTGTAGATTTGGCATACACTATTTGGAATTAATTTATTTTATTTATATATACTAAAGCGTTTTCTATAACTCAAACTATTATTTATGGTGTTGGCTATACAAAACTTACAACTAAATAAATTTCTTTAGTTTTCAATTTTGAAAAAATATCACTTAAAAGTTTGCTTATATCAGTGAAAATTAAAATAAAACCTCTAACTTTACTCTGTATAGATTCTTTAACAAAAGTATTTACTGAACCGATTAAAATCGATGCACTTTACTTTTAAATAGTATTTCCCTTCATCATCAGATGATAAAGTTAAATTTATTTTTTATAAGATTTTGTTTGGGTACATAACATTTTGACCTTTCTTATACAGGATGTTCCAAAAGTAAGGGAAACTATGTTAGGAAAGAATTAGGTTAAAAATACGAAAACAGTTTCATATGACACCCATGGTCTATTAGTACTTAGGCTGTTAGCCTTTGTGGACTATCCCAAGTTAAATGGGTATATTTAGACGCATGTTTATTGAAACTTACTTTTAGCTGTATTCAAAATATTGACTTGGAACATACAGTTTACCGTTAATAAAAATGAAAAAAAAACAACAATTTCTATTTTTGTAAGATTTGTATGTCTCAACCATAAAACATATTTAAAGCAAAAAAAATATCTAATTACAATGCTTAAAAAATAGATTTTTTTACTCTAAAAAAGCATCGGCTGTCTTTATTACAGTATCCGTTTTGGCATTTGGTATAATTTGATTATTTTTAATCACAAAAATTAGAATATCACTAGTGGATTAAAACTACAAAACAGAAATATTTTATTATGCAATTAACTTCATATTGAATGCCTTAAAACTTAAGAGAGTAACTTCTATGAATTTTAAATGGAACTACAACCAGGGCAAAAGCAACGACCATGGAAAGGAGGTGGGTAAACATTGGCCTTTCTTCATCCATCACATGAAAATTCAAAGTTTCAATTTAAGCCATTTTTGTATATTATTACCAAGTTTAAGGATTTTAATTTACATCTACAATGAATTGGTAAAAAGAAAGAATGGCAAGTACCCAAAAAACCCTAAACCTTCCATGTTTATTGAATTTTTGCCATTTTAGATGTTCCTTTTTTTTGTTAAAAAAATTATGATGCGTTCAACGCAAAATATAAATGAATGCTAGTTTATAGGCTTATTAATTGAAATATTTAAGACAAAAAAAATATTGTGGAGCACAGCGCATTATATTCCTAATCTTCATTGTGTAAAGAATATTTTAATGTTTTTGAAACGCTCTAATTTAATTGTAATGAGATTTTTATAACCAACATAATTTACAACTATTTAGATCACTTTTTTATGGGACTTTAACGGGTTAATGGTGTGGTCATTAGAAAATGTATGTTTGTTGACATTAATAATAATAAAAGTTAGTGTGATTGCTTTGTACAACTAAAATTATATTTAAAAATAAATCTGGCAACATCGCATCACATATTTATACCTAAAAGTAAACTATTATGTTTTAATAACGAAAAATCACTTATGTTCAAGCTCGAAGAGTGAATCTATTAAATACTAGCGAAATGCGGCTTGTCTGCATTTAGTTTTCATTAAACGGGCAGCGTCTGCAAATTTATGCGACTCGTGTAACGCAGCAACTGTTGCAAGAAGGATGCAAACTCTAATGTTGCAACAAATATAAACAATAAATATGGCAAGATCCCAGTTTTTTTTTGGTACTTGCCATTACGATGTTTTTACTAATTTATTGTAGATGCAAATAAATTGAAACACATTTTCACAAATATGATGGGCGAAAAAAGGGCGATTTTACCTACCTCATTTAAAAAATAATTAGACTGTTAACAGTCCATGGAGCTCGCATAAAAAGTTTTAATGCTGCCAATTTAATGACAACAAAAATTCCATTTAAGACCGAATTCTGTTTTGTGGTGTCATTTTTAAAAAATGCATAATGAATCTAATTATTGATATTTTAAATTTTTATACCCATTTTTGTTGATGAATTAAAGCCCAAACATCTAATTAAAGGACACTCAATGAATTAGAGCCATATTGCTGCAATTATTTTTAAAAAATATCTTTTTATACTTGTTAAAGGATTTTTTTCATCCCTAAGTTTTTCGACACTAAAATATTTTAGCAAAATTATATACATATATGCTTCTAATTTATCTAGCATGTTTTTATACCTGTTATCCACTAGTGGTTTAGTTACATTCCAATTGTTGGCCAATGCAATAAAACATTTTTCACACCTTAAAGGCAAGTTGTTTCCCTAGTTAACAATTTCGATGCAAATATTCAAGAAGTTATAACACAATGATCTGTTTAATATTACCCTAAAAAAAATGGGTCCCTGTATTTTACTGTACCTCGTAGTTTTATATGCAAGTGTTTATAGTAATTAACGAGTAGAGCAAAGCTTGGAAGTCAAGCAAAGCACAGAAATGAATTTTGCGCTGCTTTTATCGCCGCACTACTCGTTAAACGAAGCTTCAACATAAACACACCCTAAGTATATATTTTCTTGCCTTTTAGGTGTTAAAAAGCCAAACCATAAACCCTTAAAATAGTCAGTCCTCTTTCTTTTGGATAAATTCCCTTTTATAAAGGGTCTATATATTCCTAGAATTTATATTTAAATTATGGACATACCTATAATAGCTGGTGTATTTTTTGATTTATACATTGTTACAAAGCTTCATAAATGACTACACATTTCTTTAATATCTAGTAGTGTCGGCTATTATTATAAAAAAAAAACAATTAGATGGTAATCCATGGGCCCTGGAATGCTCTGCATCGAAATTAGTAATATTTTTCAAGATGGGTTGATAGCTATGGGTAATTGATGTAAAGAAGATAGTGAGAGACAAAGACAATAAAAAAAGCGGGAAAATATGTGAATTATTTAACGAACCTTGAAATAAGCTCTATTGATTCTGCAATATTTCCAAACAAATGACAACAAAAATACTATCTCCTAAAAACCCTTGAAACATAAACTAATAAAATGGCCAATAACGCTTTACTCACAAAGTGTGATTTTCTGCCCATTAGCACAAATAAATCAAAAGTCGAGTACAATTTCAAAAGCTCTCAGTGCTGGTCGGTCATGTTTAGTTCTGGTTAGTTAAAGCAACTTTTTATTTTCCCCAATTATGTTTCAGACGTGATCAATCACTAAAAGTAGAAACAGTAAACTTCTCCGTTGAGGCCGCAAATCTGCCATAGCTTAATCAAATTAAATTTATTCCAAGAATTTTTGGGCCGCAATTTTGCCATACATAGACTGGGAAAAAATTATCCTTGCCTATTTGGGGCGCAATTTGGATTTGCCCAATAATAGTTACTTTCTGAGGAACTGGTAACTATCGATAATCCCTCAAAGAAAGTTATAATGGGTAAATATCACCTTCTTTCAGTATAAATATCAGAAATTTAGATAATTCATATAAAACCTTCATCCACTCAGCTCTTCAATTATAATATGAGTACCTCATATCTTGTAAACTGGTATATTTAATAAGAAGAGCATTTGGGACCACCAGGGTAGAAATGATAAAACTATTAATCCCATTTCAGAGTATGCTAATACTATCTTAAACCTCTAGTTTATTTAAGATATATGTAGGTACTAGAATATGATTAAAAATTAAAATCTTGAATATCAAGTATTAAATTGATCTTATAAATTATCAGATGAAGATCAATTTAAGTTTTGAGAATAAAGATTAAAACTAAATACATACCTACGAAAAAAATGTATTTATAAAAAGAGCTGTATCTATAGATATTATAACAATACGACAGTATCATTAAGGAACAATAAATTCATTGGTTTATAGCCACCCCCTTTTTTATATCGTGGGACAGTTCTAGAAGGCTAAAAGCCTAAGCATCAATGTACCGTGGGTGTCTTAAGTGAAGTAAGAGGGAGTTTATTGACATCTAATTTAAATTTTGGAGGTGTAGGTGGAAAAGAAATAAACAATACTAATATCTTCAATGTGGAGCACTAATGTGCCTCTTTTCAGGATAACCTACTTGTTTTTTATTTCTATGGCTATTATTCATTCTATATGTTCATGAAACATAAACCACCCGCGTAAACTTATCCTTTTGTTGCTGTGCTATTGCTTGCTATTTGTGCAATAACCCTTCTTACACCTGATCAATTGCAACTGATCAAAATCTTCAATTCCAAAAGGCAAAAGAGTCTTTATAGATACAGGGTAACAAATTATGTAGGACATAGATCTTAAAAGTAGAAATAAATTCAGAAAAAAACACATTATAAAGGAAACCACATAATTAATTACTCTAATTTGAAGAAAAAAATTCTTTTTATAATATAAACAAAATATTTTTAACAGAAACAACTATTTTTAGCCCTTAATATCATGTTTTAATTTAAAAAAATCCACAATATATGGGATTTAAAATATATAATTTTGTCGTAATTGCAGTGGTTTCTCATCATATACTAAATATAAATTGACGTTTTTTTCTCAACTATTAAGATCTATAATGCAATGTTTGCCTTTTAATTATAACACGGGTCCACAAAAAAGTGGTGTGTGCTGGGTATCGGACTAAGGTTTTCTGGCGTATTTTTTTCCGCAGAATACGAATCTAAAGTCAAAATTGTGGGACAAACGGCAAGAAAATCGAGAAAAAAACACAAAACCGATACAGTACATTTACTGGCAGAAACCTGCTACCACAGAAAGTTTGGACCATGACTAAATAAACTATTAAAGATACAAAAATGTTCGTAAAACAAAAAATAGAGCTTTAAAAATTGTTTATACAAAAAGCTATATAAATATTTTTAATGAGATAAATATTAAAGGGGATATAAACGAAAATGTAATTTTGAAAACAAATTCAATTCAAAATAGATTTTTTTAAATTAATTTCATTTTTGGGGTTTTTATTATTATCACTTAAAATTTGCAGGAAAAATCCAGAAATAAACAAAAAATTCAAATTTTTTCCACGGGTACCTTGAAAAAATCCTGAAAATTCGGTTTTTTGATTATAACTCGAGAAAATTTGCATTTAGACAAAAAGGTTATATAACTTAAATTAAAGGTCTTTAAAAAGACATAGTTTATGCCATATAAAGTTTCTTGTATCTTTTATATTTTTAAGATATTGACGTTTTAATTTAATTAAAAAAAAGTCGTTAACATCTGAATTTACGTCTTTTCTCGATTTTTGCTGTTTAACCCCCAAATTTGTGTCAGAAAATCTTAGTTCGACACCCAGCACACCACTTTTTTTTCTGTGTTCTTCATTTTTAAATGTTATCATTATTCACAAATTTTACTGCACTGAGGACATGACATTAACTTTCACGTGAGCAAATTGTATATTAAAGACAAGATACAAGATAAATCCCCATAATTTATTGATATAGCAATTACCTAGAGTTTCGAAGCCTCACCAAAGTATGAGAAGCTATTTCTTATTATATGTAATTTTTGCTCTCCTGAAAACCATATAACATATTTAAACTCTACAAATTGACTTGCCATTAATTTTTCTGATTACTGTTATTAAATTCGCTGGCACTGCTCTTTGAATATCGTTTTACGTCCACTCATACCCAGAAAGCAGAGGCCGCTAATAGTTTTAATACACCATGTTTCTGTATTAGGCTGGAGATGACATTTACATTCTTATAAAAATCATAGTTTAACAATGTAGCAAGTTCTATGTAAACGAGACTTACAATATAATTTGTGAAATACCTTCAATTTTTACTTTATTATAGAGGTTCTTCTAAAGTCGATTAACGCCAACAACGAGCCCAATTCCAGCGCCATACATTTTATTACTCAGTATGCTTGTTGACTAACTTCACTCGGTTTTCTCCTGTGTCACGCGGACGTCTCATTCTCACCCCATCCTTCCGAATCGCATTCGCTTTCACTTCCCGATTCCGAATCACTAAATTCGACTGCGACCCTTCTCGCTAAGATACTAGCGACATCGTGAAGTCCATTAACGCCTCTATCTACCTCTTGTCGCTGTTCACTTTTTTCTACCTTTCGCAGTTTGATTCCATCTCTTATAGCCTGAAAATAAAAAATATACCATTGAGAAAGAGAAAAAGACAACAGTTTGGCATTACTTGATGTTAAACCAAAACAGACAATCGGCTAGACACCAAGGAGTTAAAATATGTTTGTAAAATAAAACCTACCTTCAACAAATCATTTCTAGGATCAGCCAAAGGCGGCCCCAACTTTCCCAACACTCGATCTTTGACCGGCGTCAACTTGGGCGGGCTTGTCAACGCCCTGATCAAATCTCCATTCATCACTGGGCCTCCAGGTGGGGCGTGGACACTGTTTATCGGCATCGGCGGAGGTGGTGGAGGCGGGGGCGCTATAGGCGCAACTGGTGGACTGATCATACCCGAAGACTGATTAGCCGCGACCACGTGCGGGTTTGAAGCGCTGATAATCTGCTTCGGAGGCGAGGATTGCTTTATCTCACTGGGAATCGGAGGAGGTGGAGGAAGATCTTGGATGTGATTGGCGGGAGGAGACGAAAGAGATGGTTCTGGAGTGGATATGGCTGATCGGTGCGGACTTTCTGACATACGCTGTAAAAATAAAATAAAAATATCTTAAATCAAGTTTATGTTTATTTATTTATTTAATCAACTCCAACGAACTTATAATAAAGTTCATTACAGGCATTATCTAATCTAAAAACATTATGCATTGCACTGTAGATATGGATTATTTAAATGATGAATTTTTTGCTGTTGCAGAACAAAAATATTGTGTAACTTACCTGCACCATATGCGGAGGTAGTCCATTTGGTGGTGGAGATCCAGGCTCAGGCGGAGGAGGCGGTGGTGGTAACTGTTCCCGCCCAGAAGACGCGGCTCGAAGCCTAGTAGGCGTTCCAGCAGTGGGCGTGCCTTGATTGGAGGGTGGTGCTGGTGGCGGCACACTGGGACGTGACTTAGATCGAGTGGGTGTACCTCCCGCATAGAGTGATTCAGAACTAAAGAAAAAAAAATGTTATTAGGATATGTTATTATGTTCCCTACAAGCAATTTTTTTTTTTTAATTATTTTATCTTTATTTCTCCATTATTTTTATTGAGTAAAATATATATTAATTATAATTAATTTAAAATATCCTTAAGATACTACTTCACTTTAGAAGGCTAAAAAAATATTAATTTAAAAAAAATTCTTAACTGTTTTAATAAATAAAAACATAAATCTTTTTAATAATATTATTTTATGTTTTGAATATACAAAAAAATAAATCCCATTTTACAAACAACTCTATGGAGGGTGGCACGGCTAATATTTATATTGGTTTCGTCTTCGTCTAGCTTCTTTTTCAGTTTATCCAAGGTAGGAATAACTCCGCTAATCAGCCGTTTTTTCCACTATTTTAGCCCCGTAAAATTTTTTTTTTGCCAAATTGTGGTAAATTGGCTTACAAAACATCTCAATAAACAAAACGCGACAAGGTTTTTAAAAATCGGTTTATTAGTGCCGGAGATTAACTGTCCGCAGCTTATATATATATATATATATATATATATATATATATATATATATATATATATATATATATATATATATATATATATATATATATATATATATATATATATATATATATATATATATATATATATATATATATATATATATATATATATATATATATATATATATATTATATATTTTATATACGGGGTGTAAAAAGTATGATGCTCATCATTTTAATGGACGATAGTGGAGCTCAAAACAAGTCGAAAAAGCCAAAAACATATGGGTCAAAAGTTAATCGTTTTCAATTATGACCTTTCAAATTTTAAAAAAAGTTGGCAACACCGCGCCTGTTTCATAGAATGCGAGTCGACCGACGAAGATTTTTTGCGATGGTTTTCATATTTACTTTTTTTAAGGAGATGTTCATTTACATACAAATAATAAAAATTACTTGCAATTTATTTTGATATTTAATATGAAATTAAATTTAAGTAAAAAACAACAAATAATTATTGTTTGGTTTTTATTTGTTATTAAAAAATAGTTGTACTTACCAAAAGAATAGGCTAAATATAAATTTTAAAAACACAAATTATTGTTTTAAAACAGCACTTTTGTTATTTTGCTTAAAGAATAAGATTTCTCGGTTGCACACATTCCGTTTTTAAAAACTTTGGTACATTTGCACTACGTTTGTGGTAAATTTAAAACATTGGCATATTTTCCCGATAACAATTATTATGTTTTAAAACAGCACTTTTTTATTTTGCTTAAAGAATAAGATTTCTCGGTTGCACACATTCCGTTTTTAAAAATCTTTTGTACATTTGCACTACGTTTGTGGTAAATTTAAAACATATCGGCATATTTTTTCGATTTAAAAACAAACAAAACTATCGCTGCCGGCCGGTGAGCATAGATAAAGTGAGCAATATTACAGCTGATTTAACGTCAGACACCAGGATGCTCTGTTGCCAATTGTTTTTTAACTTTTTAACTGGGGGAAAAATTATTCATATTTTTTTTTATTTGTAGATTGTAACATTTAAAACTTAGTTTATTTTTTTTAACAAATAAATCTACTGATAAGTGTTTAAGACAAAAGTTTTCAATTCTTAAGATTTTTAAAAATAATTCTTCTTCTGAAGTTCTAACTTTGACATCGTATAGACAAAAATCGTCAAGTTTAGACATATGTCATATAGACTTTTTGACTTGTTTTGAGCTCTACTATAGCCCATTTAAATCGTGAGCATGATACTTTTTACACTGTATATATATATATATATATATATATATATATATATATATATATATATATATATATATATATATATATATATATATATATATTTCACTAATTTTACAGTGTTAGGATTCGAATTTCTTAAAAATACTTTAGAATGTGATTTGTCAAGGTCTAAGGATGTGAAAAATGCAATCAATAATAATCGATTTTTTAAAAATTTTAAAGTGGACTAGTACCTTAAATAGTCAATAAGCCGCAAAAGGGATTTTCTTTATTTTTTAAAAACTATTAAATCTTTTTTATTCTGGTTGCGAGTCCTAGTTTGGTTTGAGTCTAAACCACATTAGGCTCAATTTGGTTAGTTCTGGTTAGTTGAAAAGATGTGCATTGCAAACGTGTCTCTAGACTTTCTCGTACTCGGGTACCACGGTCGTACCACAAAATATCGTTAGCGGGATCCAGACGCCGGACATTCTCACAATTTCCAGAAAGTAAGATTTGGACCCTTAGCCAATATTGTGTTTTCTTTTTTGTTTAATTAAAAATTCATTAAAACAGCAATAAAATACAGTCCACTCTCTTCTTTTATACAATGAAATAAAGGTAATTGCTACCAATATAAAATACAAAATTATTTCTTTTAAAGCAATACTAATGTTGTTAATATCCTCATAAATTCAAAATATTTAACGAAAAAGTAATTGAAAAATGCATCTTTACCTTAATGGTCCCTGTCCATACATTCCATGCTGATAAGGATTTTGATCTTCGTAATTCATCATTTGACTACTGTTTTTGTACGGCGACATCATATCATCCATATATTCCTCATCTCTTTGGTAAGAACGCCGAATTTCTATGGAATTAGGTCGTGGTGGTCTTTGTTCTTGATTCGGAATATATCCGTCAACTTCAGCTGGGTATTGGTTAAGTTGTTGTGGAGTTCTAAAAATCAGAAAAAACAGACTTAACATAAGATAGAATTGCAAAACTATTCAACATATTTTTTTTAAATCCTATAAGGAATATTTTTAACCTAAATTATAAATAGTTAAGTTTGAGAGTGACTCGTTAGAAATGAATTTGGTTAGTATGCAGTCTCATACAGTGACCGGCGTGTTCGTAAAAAAGAACATTGTTTTAAGAAATAAGAATAAAAATGTTTATAACTTACCTATAAATTGTATTTTGAGGCATAATGTACTCTCCATGCTCTCTAGCAATCTGCTTTTGTCTTTCCCTAGTATTATGAGGTTGCCGCACCCTCTTTTTATGTCTATTGCCGCCTTGGGCTCCATCAGCTGTCCCTCTAGCTCCTCTATGACCCCTATAAAAACAAATTAATTTTAGGATGAATATTGCAATAACAGCTCTAAATACTAGTTAAGATACCTAAAAAAAAAGAATAAAAAAATTAATTTAAATAGATTCTCACTTTCTGTGAGAATGAATGTGAACTGTTCTTGAATTCTGAGTAATAAATATTAATAAACGGAATTTTCATGGCTATTTTAGCTAAAGCTAACAAAATAAATTAAAATGTTGGTTTATTGGGTTAATTCTGTAGATTGTGAATCTATAATTAGATTTTTATTATCTTTATATATACAAAGTAAGACAAAAAGTATGAATTTGTAAATGGTACAGTCTGTATTTTGTATTACCATTAAAAGATATTTCAAAGAGTTTTAAAAAAATACCAAACTAATATTTTAATATATTTTACTGTTGGTGGGACATGTAAATTTATAACTTGACACCCGGTACCTGGTCTTTCTTTCACCACTTACCTGTTTTTACCCTTATCATGCATGACCCTTTCAGTATCATTTAACATCTCGGCCCGCCATAATTCAAAGAAATAATTCGGATCAGTGTAGAACTTAAGACCATCTTTACCATCATCTCGATAACAGTTGAGTTTATCCAATGGAGGAGGACGATCGCATGACTTGTAAGTTTCCAGCATTGCTGTTGGCATTGTAGCTCTTGAAAATATCTGAAAAACAATACGGGGGTGTTCAGATATGACCACAAATTTTATTCTTATGACTATACGTATGGCCCCAGCCATAATTTTGTCTTAACATTTATGAAATAGGGTACTTAAAAGGAGTACATAATGTCATAGTTACTCCAATTGTTTTCATTTAGCAGTTATCAAAATTACAGTTTAGGCCGGTCGTGTTTCCTTTGCGCAACGTTAGACTTCTTGTAAAAGAGGGTACCAAACCAAGTGATATTTTGCAAAGATGTCAAGCGCAATACGGGAATTCACCTGATCAAAAACCAAGCTGTTTAATTGGTATGAGAAGTTTAAAGAGGGCTCTACAACGGTGGGTTCTTGTTACGTACACGCGCGTTTCGTACACTTCGGAACTTGAGCTAAAATATTCTCATTTCATTCACCAAATAATTTAATCAATTTTATGCTTCTCGTTTTGCTTTTGCTTATTGTTTTTTCAAATATTCAAAAATCGATTAAATTGATTAATCAATTACCCCATTAATCGATTAATTATTTAATAAATTAATTAAATTTTGGTATGATGATTACCAGTTTTTAAGATCTACTTATCCATTTAAGTGAAAAATAGAAATAGATTAATAAAATAGAAATAGAAAAATCTTGTACTTTACTTCTTTTCTAATCAATAATTAAACATGTTTTTAAAAACAACTTTTAATTACCTAATCGTTTTACCTATATCTACGTAAACTACACACATAAAACAAATGTTCTACATATAGGTATAATAAGTAATAACACCGAACATTTGTATGTTTTTAAATATTCGGTGTTGTTACCAGGGTGGGAAAAATCGATTATCTTCGATTAATCGATTACCTTCGATTAATCGATTATCTTCGATTAATCGATTATTTGAAAATAATCGATTATTTTAAATAATGGATAATCGATTATTTATTTTGATAATCGCCCAGCTCTAATTGTGACAACCCAAATACCCAGTCAAATAAATTAGTCTAGTCAAGAAGTGTGTTTCCTGCAAAAAATAGTTAGAAGGCTTCGAAAAATATGAGTGATAGTTCATTTGACGCAGAATGCAAATCTGAGAAAGGCGTTTTAAGGATTTTATCTGCTAATAAAAAATTACAATGGTTATTTACAAAAAAAGAAATAAAAAAAGACATTTCAATTTTTGATGATAACTCAAAAACTATAAGAGATAGTGGAAATTATGGTTTATTTAGAACACTTCAAAGAATTTATTCCCGTTGTAAATTTAATTGAAAGGTAATTTTTCAATAAGCTAGACAATTGTTAATTAAAAAAATTGTTTCGAACTGTCGTCTTCATTGTACGTTAAAAAATGCTTAACTCTTGGAGCTCTTCTTACATACCTAACAAGATCAGGCCATAAAAGTTTAAAACATTTTAATGCTTTGTTTATAATAACTTTATAACCTTGACAATATTACTATGGATTTTCGTTTTTTGTCAAAGTTATCAAATTATTATAAACAAAGGATTAAATTTTTTAAAACTTTTATGGTGTTATCTTGTTAAGTAGGAGTATGTATATAAGAAGGGCTTCACGAAGCGAACAATTTAAACAACAATATTTAAGCATTTTTTTTTATTGTACAATGAGGACGAAAGTTCAAAACAATTTTGTTAATTGACCATTGTCTAACTTGTTGAAAAACTAACTTTAAGTTAAATTTTCAACGGAAATAAATTCTTTAAAGTGTTCTGAATATACCATAATTTTGTTAAAATTTTTCAATTAATATTTAATACCCTAAAAAAAATTTAGTGTTACGTACTCGGTATTGACGCCGAGCGCGCAACTAAAAATGTCGCACGGAGGCCCATTTTTAGCGTTAAATTACAATTATAAATAAGGGAGATAGAACTCCGGGAGTTGGGACTTTTTTATCGGAAATTTCCTCCTCTACTATTATTTATTTGGTTTTCTATTAATAACAATTGCAATTTTTATTGGCAGAAAAAATCCTTAAAACGCCTCTCAGATTTGCATTCTGCGTCGAATGAGCTATCACTCATATTTTCGCAGGAAACACACTTCTCCACTAGACTAATTTATTTGACTGGATATTTGGGTTGTCACAATGGTCGGTGTACGAAACGAGAAGCATAAAATTGATTTAATAATTCAGTGTACGAAACGAGAATATTTCAAATAAATTTCTGAAGTGTGCAATACGCGAGTGTACGAAACAAGAATAAATTTGTACAACAGTCAAAAATTTGCCGCACGCGAAACGTTCGAAAATATTGCGACAACACGAAGCAATATTGACCTGATAAACGTTCTTATTCTTTTTAATGTAAGCATTTTTGTCTTTGAAATATCACAAAGACTACAAGTTAATGTTGGTAGCGTCGAAGAAATCATTCCTTTCCATCTGCATTACCGAAAAATTTGCGCATGATTAATACCCAGATTATGAAACAAAAACAGCAATGTGCTGGTTAGTTCCGGTTAGCAGTTAAACAAAAAGTTACAGTTATTTTTGAACCTTAAATGAATTTAAAACTTTGTTACAATTAAAAGAAAGATAGCTGATAATAAGCTGGTAAGTATTTACAACATTTTCCCAAAAGTAAGTTGATGTTTTAATGATAAAATATCTTTTTTGTTCATGAATGTTTTTATTGGATCTCCGGTATTTACCTGTTGATCAAAAACAGTGGCACTCTTGAAAGCCTTTCGCATGTGTATATCCTGCAAGCTGACTTCTTCCACTGTACTATCTAACTGAGTTACTTTGACAGCCAATCTATCGATTCTGGCTTGCAAGGAATTCGACCTATCATTAAGTTGTTGAGCATCTCTTGCGAGTTCACCAAACAAGTCCTCTGCATGTCTAGAAGAATAAATTTATATACACAACCAAAGAAAAATAAGGGGTAACAAGGAACAAATTCATAGTAGCAATAATTATGGTTTTTGGGTGCAACATGAAAAAATCCGAGGTGTTACTAAATTTAGGCTTGCATGTTTGAGAATGGAGTAAATTTGTCATCATTTAAAAATTCCTATTCCTAGAAATGGCACTTCCTAAAGTTAAAAAATAAAATTATTGCAAAATAAATGCCATAAAGAAGCTAAAAAAAGCAAAAATTACAATTTTGTTTTTTTTCATTGCTTTATAAAAGAGAAAGCTGACGTCAAAACTCTTAAAATGAGCGTTGTTAGGAGCATTTTTGATAAAATTTGACAGATATATGATTTATTTTGTTAATCTTGCAACTTTTAAACAATTTTTGGTAATTTTTCTTTTATATTAGACTATTTTATTTTATATACAGTGTGTCCCAAATTCCGCCTACGTGTATTGCTATCTTATGTAGTATACAAGATAAAGAAATGTTTAAACCGCGAAAGTTTTGGAGGATTTATTGGTGATTTTTTCCTGAAAATTTACTTCTGAACAAAAAAGTGAAAATCGTCAATTTTAATTTTTGCTTGTGATTCATTTGTTTTAGTTTTGACATGTTTTAAACCATGACATTATTGGGACACTTTTTGGAAATGAACGGAAAATTTGTTACTTACCTAGAAAGAGAGGACAGCTGTCTGACAGTGTTTGCTAAAGTACCATTTGTTACACCCTCTAGTTCTGAAGGCAGTGGTAAGTCTTCGGGAAGTGTACCACGAGTGACAAACACCGGTTCGATCACCCTTTTCGGGAGAGGCATTGCTTTTATTTATTCGTCACTTATTAGACAACAACTAGAAGGGTGTTCATATTACTTGAATCGTCATTTGTACAATGACCTGCCTACATAGAGACCACCTAAGAAAACAAGTTAAGAAAACAATCTGTTAGTTACCTTTTTTTGATAATTTAACAAATATTAATATGAAAGGCCCCTGTTTTGGCCCGTGTCACTTTCAGGGAGAGGATAATGCGTTAAAAGCAATGTACTGGTATAAAATAAATAACATTTAAAAAATATCGCCCTAAATTTCCAGACTGTCCTCTACCCATAATTAAAAATAGAAAATTATACTATTCTTTTGTTTACATAAGATATTTGTAATTTATTATAAGTTTAAAAGTAAACTTACTTATCAGTGATAAAATTATCTAACCAGTGTATTTTATCTAATTCCTAATTTTAATTTTACTTAGTCACTTTTAAATTTCGGAATAATTCCTTCATAACATGAAATATTTTAAAACATTTTTGCGTTAGAAGACTTGCGAAAAAATCGAATGTCGAAATTTTTGCTAAATCTTTAAGAATAGGGATCCTAAGATTATGAATTATGAGACATGGTTTCCTAATTTCGTCGGTCTATCTGTCGTTCTGTGGGCGCTAGTTCAAAAACGGCAGAGAAAATGCAATTTTGGATGAACTTTCTTAATAAAAACTTGTTTTTAATTTGGCAAGATAAATGTTTTCAAAATCCCTTGATATGGATACCTGATCCAATGACTTCGACACAGTTTCTATTCAGACGTCATTCTATCGACCACCGACACTCCAGTTCAGCTATTATGCTATTAAAATAAAAAAATATATAATAAAGAAGTGGAGCGCCCCTTGCGGTAAATGTACAACTCATCATTTTAACAGTGGTATGACGTCAAATATAAGAGCTGTCACTAATTAACCTCCCCCAAATTTATCCTCATGATCCTTTGCCAAGTGACTACTGTTATGGCGGCAATTTTAAAAAATGTGATATGAAGTGTCAAAAAGTAAGGTTAAGAGGTAAAATATAGAACAAAGGTATTGACAAAACTGAATTCAATTTTGGGCGTTTTATTTTAAAATTTTAAAAGAAATTCTAACATTTAAGAAACTGATTTTAGCGACATACTTTATTTATACATTACAATTTTTTATTTTCATCACTAAAAGTAAATTAATTTTTTTATCACTGATATCTGGAGTCGTTATGCCTTACAAACTTACTTGTTTCAATGCCCTTTATCTAAATGCAAACAGTATATTACTCCGCCTTGAATACATTGGTTCATTTAAAAAAAATAGAATTAATATTATTTATATAATTAAAATTGATTTAAAGATCCCTTTTTTTTCAAATGTTTTTGACCACCCCCCATAGTATGATTCCTAGGTTTTTATTTAAATAGGGATTAATATACAACAACAAATTGTATAAAAAATAAACAAAATAGGGGTAGTTTTTCGTACCTAATTAGCACTGCCATTTGGCACCACAAATAAAAAAAGTACCGTGCTGTGTTGTGCTCATTTTGTTCTATCATGTGCTATTAATAAATTTTTTTAAATGAGAACCATTTTTAAAACTGCGTTAGCACTGCCATTTTGCATAGTAGCGAATTAAACTGTTGTGCTCATCTTGTTTCATCATGTGCCGTTAACTAAAATTTTGAAAAATTATTAGAAACTATAGCAGAACATACCAGATGTCCACATACTTAGCACTGCCTTTGTGGAAAAATGAAAAAAAATATTTGTGCTGTTCTTGTGCTATTCTGTGCCGTTAACAAAAACTTTTTTATGCATTTTTTCCTGAGATATAAAATAAACAAAATACTATGCTGCTAAGCACAATGGCAGCGCTAAATCAGTTGGAAAAATGTTTTTTTTTAGTAAAAAAAAGATTCTTCTCATTTATTTTTTTTATAAATAGCACATGATGGAACAAGTTGAGCACAATAAGAGGTACTTTTTTATTTGTGGGCAAAATGGCAGTGCTAAGTATGGGGGTGAAAAATATTTATATATATATATATATATATATATATATATATATATATATATATATATATATATATATATATATATATATATATATATATATCAATACAAAAATGCTTTAAACATTTTGCGTTTGTTACTGTATTCCTACTTCCCAAATGTAAATGGCGTTGGAGTAGAGTTAAAACATACTCCCTATTAGTAGGTTCTAATCCATAAATGGCAACACTTCTGCCGGCATTAATGGCGTCAGTCATGTCAGAAAAATTTCGTTAAGAAAGAGTAAGTTTTTTTGTGTAAAATTATTTTCTACAAAGAAAGTAATTGACAAAGTGCAAAAACGATTTTACTTCAGTATTGAGTATTTAGGAAGCATTAAATAAATTTTGTATTTATAGAATTTAACTGTTTATTAACAAAACGGATATACATCGAACATTATATATATATATATATATATATATATATATATATATATATATATATATATATATATATATATATATATATATATATATATATATATATATATATATATATATATATATATATATATATATATATATATATATATTATATATTATTTTATATATATATATATATATATATATATATATATATATTTTATATATATATATATATATATATATATATATATATATATATATATATATATAAAATATATATATTAAAAAAATATAAAAGAGTAGTGGAACTTTAAAAAATTAAAAAAGGGATTTTTGTGGTTTGTTTTTCGTTTTTAAAT